>OZ001352.1:8462411-8703285 GCA_963924055.1 Drosophila limbata
AGCATTTCGATTGCAAAGTGCCTAAAAATAATAAAATTCATGCATGGAATTCATAAGAAATAACTTTATTGCGTTTCCCATATCTGTATGGCCAGCATACACCTATGCCCCCTCTATGGGTCATTTACGGCAAATTCGCTTGAGCGACGACAAAAATATTTTGTACATGTTCTAAAAAATGTCTTATGTACCAAAAAGTAAAACTATTATTTGCCAAAGTTTTGTAGCAAATCTCTCAGTTCTTTAATGAATTAAGGAATTTACAATACATACAATTGCAAAATGCGAAAACACCCTGGGTACAGGGTACAAAAACATCAAGAGAATCGCGAATCGTCAATTGTCAATGGTTTTCATTCTAAAGGCCGCCGGCGTAATTAAAATAGAATATGCTTTCCGCGTGTGTGTGTGTGCGTGTGAGTGTGTTTATGTGCGTTTATATACAATATAGTACATATGTACAAGTAAACGAAGACATTACTTTATTGTGTTTTGTGCAGGTTTTTTGCAATACGGAACAACGTCAATATCAAGAGTCAAGGCAACGGCCACAACGCGTTGCGCCTCGACGTCAACTGAGGCTGCGGCAGAGACAAAGGCAGAGGCTGCAACGAACTTGCTGCTGTTTTGAACTCGATTGCAGACATTGATTCAAGAGAATCAGGATTGCACATTGTTCTTCTTACAGACGTTGTTGTTGTTGCTTTTGTTGTTGCTGGTGGTGAACTGCGTTTTTTTTTTTGGCAAACGATCGTTGGTTGCTTCGTGGCCAGACAATCGTTGCTGCAATTAAAGGTAAGAACACAAAAGACATCAGGCAACCTGGCAGACCTGCCGCCAGTCGGGTATTAGACTTAATTGGCACCGTCTGGGGCTTCTACCCCTTCCCCCGGCCATTGGTATCTGTTGGCCAACTTTGTGGCCGGGGTTTGCTACAGTTTGCCACATATGTTTGTGTGCCTCTCGCATTTGCTGGAATCCTTTGCCTGATGCTTTTGTCAGTTAGATGAAAATTTATGCGTTGCTGCAAAAAAAAAATAAAGTCTGTGGAAAGGCTCATGAAGCAGAGATCGACTGTGAGAGACCCTGCACTTAATAAAAAACTCATTTAAAAAAACTCATATACACTGGAAAAAATCCTTTCTTAAATTCAAGTTTTAAATTCTAGATTTTAGCATAGATTTTAAAAGTAAATGTTCTGGATTTGTTCTTAAATTAGCATTAAAATAGTCAAAAAAGCCTAAAACATTTGATTTCAGTGAAAACATTCGTACTGAGCCCCGATAATCAAAATTGTTTGCGACGAAGGAATCGAAAACCTGTCCTTAAATCAAGTATTTTTTAGCTGGTTTAAGTAATTCCGCTATTACCGAACTTTTGAAAGCGCGTTGAATTCTTTTTTCTGTATTCACACGACAACATGAATGTCGCCTCGACTGTTGAAGCTGTTTAAAAACATACATATACTTTATGGGATATGCCACGCCACCTTCTTTAATTTTTTTTTCTACAAACTTAACAAACAGCTTTTACTCTTTAAGTACAGGGTCCAAAAAGGCAGCGAATATGAAATTCAAAGTGTACTCTCGCTGATGGCTGTCGTCTTTCAGTTTTCCAGTGTTCCGTCTGCCTTCTCCAGCGTTTCAACACTTCCGCTTTGCCAGAAAATCAACTTCCGCCAGCAAACAATTGTCAGAGAGCAGGAGGAAGCAGGGGGGGATGCTGACGCTGACGCTGGCAGCGCTGCTTTTGTAGGAAACGCATGTTGATATTGTTGCCAGGTTGCTTACGCTTCATTGCACTCACACACACACACACGAACTCACACACAGACATATATAAATTGAAGCTGCTGCAAAACGCTTTTCACTTTTGCTTCACTGGCTCCGACTGTTTGTGTCCCGTGTCCTTTGGCCCGGCAACCATTTTGTGGCATCTTCGCCTGCTTATTGCCAGCCAACGCCATTAAGCGTTTCATGCAACCTCTCTATCCCTCTCTCCTTGCCATGCTCCTCCCGTCTTCTTCTTCCCACCGCATTAAAAAATTGCGCGCGTATGCAATTCTCAACAATACTTTCCATCCCTGCGACATTTTATTTCGTTTCATTTCATATTTCTGCCAACTACGCTTTTGCTTTTGAATAGAATACATTTTACTTTTTTTTGCTCTCGCTTCGTATCTTTTTTTCTTTGGACTTGGCACGCACTTCTTTCATTCTGCCTTCCACTTCCACATCATCTTCAGTGTTTAGATGGTCGCTTCTTGCTTAACAACATTTTTTTCTGTATTTTCGGCTTTTTGCCGTATTTTCGGCTTTATTTTCCCTTACTCTCCCTAGAGTTTTTTTCTGCTGAATTTTCCGCAATTTGCTGTCACAGCAATTGAGCAAAAATTAATAGCAAATTATGTGTTGCAGGTGCCGCAAGTTAGCAGATTTGTGCCCCTTATTTACTGTGTTTATGTGAAGAGTTCTTCTTCAGAGCATCTCAGGGAATGCTTTCAATAATTTTCATTTTTATGAATATTTATACCCGTTACATAAAAAATAAGTAAAAGGGTATATTGTATTCGTTGAAATGTATGTAACAGGGAGAAGAAAGTATTTCCTACCCTATAGAGTATATACATATATTCTTGATCAGGATCAAGCCATGTCTGTCCCTGTCTACTATTAATAGCAATCGTCTTAGTTAATCGCAACAAGCTCGGGCAAACAGAACGGTAGAAATGGCTGAATTAAGTTTCCAGCAATGTAAGTGCCTAAAAGTATGCAATAAAAAATATTTTATGTTTATTTAAATAAATAACGGGTAGCCTATAGTCGGGAACTCGATTATAGCCTTCCCGCCTGTTTTTTATAGTGTCCTGAATTCAGGAGGGGGCGAGGCAGGGGCGGAAGAGTGTCTCGTAGGCTTTGTGTCAACGCACAGCTGACGAGGGCATCTTCATGTGGCAGACATGGCCATTCAACATGCTTATCCCTTAACATGCTAGAAGTTATTTCGCATCATCTTCGTATTTCACTTCAACTTTTTTCGCCCGCACTTACAGTCGCTCTTCCTTCCCCTTGACACAAGTATTTCGTTATCGTTGTTGTTGTTGATGTTGTTGCCATAAAGTAAAGTTAATGATATGTCGTGTATGCGAGTTGGGGTCTCTGCCTTGTCTGGATATATGTCTTTTGTGTGTGTGTGTGTGTATAAGTGCACTTCCACCCGACTGAACCTCGACTATGGTATGTCTGATATTTTGTACCTTACCCATGTCCTGCCATGTTCTGCCCCAGGCAGCATTTTTCCCTACCCCGCGTTATATGTAATTAATTGGAATCTAAGTACATTTCATTTTTGTACATTGCATTTATGGGCAATTTCATTTCATTTATATTTATTATTAAGGTCTTCTCTTATTACTCGCTGTAAAGTTGTGCAAAATCTCCGTAGCAGACAAGGAGTAGATGTATCTGATCCTGTGAGATAGTCTAGGTTCTTGTTTAGCCTGTATAAAGCATCTAGATAACTATTTCCAATTAGTTCATATATTTTTTATGCCGAAATAAATATATTGCTATTGTATTTATTTTAAAAAAGTGCAAATGAACAAATAAAAGACGATTTCTTGACTTTAAATTCTAGAAAGTCCTTGATTTTTTTCCGTAGCTGCAATTAACATACTTGCAATTGTCATTTTAAAGTTGACAACTTTTTCGTTTAAAAAACTTTCAGTTTTCTGCATTGAATGCGCAGTTTGGGCATCAGTCGAATTGATTTTTCTTTTGCCTTCAGTTGCACACATTCGTAGGTTGAAAAGCATTTACAGGCCAAAAGTTATGCCTCCAATTCCTCAACACTTTTTTGTTCCACTTTTTTGTGTTCATCTTTTGAGTTCATACAAATTTGTACAGAATTCGGAGGAGCAAGGACCTGCCTGTCTCTCACTTTTATTTGCCAAATTAAAAGGATTTCATTTGCTTTTTATATTTG
This sequence comes from Drosophila limbata, assembly GCA_963924055.1. Lineage (NCBI taxonomy): Eukaryota > Metazoa > Arthropoda > Insecta > Diptera > Drosophilidae > Drosophila > Drosophila limbata. Next base: position 8,466,396 of record OZ001352.1, read on the forward strand.
CATTGGGTTTTTATCGTTCCCACCAGGCGACCGACAGACATTTTTCCCACGCAATCACCATAAAATGGAATCTCGGCGCCATATTTTTCCGGCCTCACACTTTTTTATTTGTTCATTTTTTAGTCGTTGGCAATTGTTATTTATGTCCAAAGAACAAGGGAAGTGAAACTCCCGGTGGTCTAATGAAGCGAATTCCCAGTTAGCTCGTGATTTCCTGTGGTTAGTATTAATTATTTTGCATCCTTACGAGACGACTTTATAAATTCTTAAAATGGCATAATATAAAAGTAGCTCATAAGCAGCTGAACAACAAATAACAATGTTGTCCCAAGGCTTAACTCTGCAACTACCCTGTATATTCGTATCTGTATCCATATCTTGCCTGGTTTCAGTTACAGATTACGAAGCACAGGATGCGATGGCGGAGGTGGACTCCGCTCCCTATCTGTCTGCGGTGTATTTTATGGTTGAACTTTATTTACATTCACCGGACTTGGGTCGGGTCGGGTCAAAATAGTTCCCAAAGCGTCCAGTTTCAGCTTGACTCTGTGCTTTTCGGCTACAGTTGCCACCAGTAGCCACCTGGGCATGATGCCGGCAGCGAGGCCACAGGTGCTAGCTGGCCAAGTTTAATTATTTGCTTGGACCTGGTCCTGGCTAGGTCCTGGCTATGGCCTTTGCTCCTTTTCAGTGTGCTCTGTGCGGTCGGTTTGTTTGTTTATTTGCCCGGTCTGCAACGTATTTAAATTCCATGAAAGTCGGCCAACGCAGCTCGCTTGCTGTATTTATACCTCCACTTTATCATTTTCACTTTCTGGCAATTAAAATTAACTTCTCTACAGTTGATAGTTGTTTTTCATTTTTATTTTAGGTTGAATGGAGTGTATGCCTGTTGATATGCAACACCTTTTGAATTTCGAATGCATTGCAAATAAATCGAAACATTTTTATAGGACAACTACGAGTACGCGTACTCTTTGTCCAAATTTGTTTGTCTGTGCTACACAAACTGTTGGGTCAAAGTTGATTCAATTGGCTTACAATTATATTATACAGTAACTAAGTGTTTGGCAGGCAATTTCCAAGCAGACTGCAATTTGAAAGCAATTTTACAAACTGTAAGATTCTTATAGAAGAAATAAAAGAAAAATAAAATGCATATATTTTCTAAGCATTCAATTACCTCAAACCTTATTAAATATTTAAAGTTTTCTATAAAATGCGGATAAAATGTCGAGTTTTTGATTATAAGTAAACAAAAAATATACATTTTTTTTTGAAGATGCTGCTCTCATTTCAATCTCCATCTTTGTGCTTTTTCTGTTGGTTTGTGTTTCTTGACAAGGGTATACAATATAATACATATCCTTCGCCAGCTATGTACATAGTTTGCAACTTGAAATGTCAGCTGTCAGTGCGACAGGGCAAATCAAAACGACGGCAAACAATAAGAAGTTTAGCAGAGACGTTGGTCTGGTGTCAAGATTTGCACTTGTAAAACACTAAAAACGACAGAAGCGAGCTAAGGTAGCTCACTCTCACTCTCACTTTCACCCTCTCCCTATCTCTCTCTCTTTCTCTCTCAATGCTGTGCCACTTTGCTGTTACTAGTAGCTTAGCCTAGACTGCTTGTGATACTTCTCCCCTGCCACTCTACGCTTGTCATTGTCAGCTCATGTAGTTTGAAACTGGCGCGCACTTGACAAGCCTGATTGATGGCCTGGCAGTCAGGAGCAGGATGAGCCGGATAGCTGAAGTCCTTATCTCAACTAATTAAACTAAATGTACATGTCTCACTTCATTTCTGATTGTCCTGCATAGGTTTTAGATTATTTATTTCTATAACACAAACTCTGAACATTTTTATAAGAATTTGAATTTAAGGAATTAAGGTTAAAAATTAATCATAAATTATTCAAAATTTTTAAGATAAACATTCATGGTCAAAATAAAATGTATTCATTATTTTATTTTTATAAATTTTGATTTCTAAATATAGTAATTTGTCAAAATGCCTATGGGGAATCCAAAGCACATTCATCAAAATACTTGTGTTTCAATTTTTGTGCTGTTGTTTTTTTTTTTTTTATAGAATTACGCGCATTGAAATTTTAATTTGTTTACGTTGAAACATCGTTTGCCAGAAGTGACCCAGACCCCGATAAGCTCACAAGTCCATGTGGGTGCGAGTCCAGCGTCAGATAAGCAGCCCGAAAACAATCAAAACAATTTTTGGGGACTGGGCAGAATTGATGTGCCCGTGAACTTGGCGACAGTTGGCTGGAATATTAATATAATTTTCAGGAGGCAAGGCATGTATAGCTGAGTAGCTTCTTGCTTATTTACTTGAAAATTAATCAATTAAATTTTTAATTTTGCGTAAATGAGCAAAACGGCGCCACAATTGCTGCTGCAATCGTCCCATGCGGCGTATACGCAATTATGCGAATGAGCATTAGGAAAATGGCGGGTGCTGTTGCCATTCCTAACGGTACTACGCTCTACCGTGCTTCACGCACAGAACGAAACGAAATGAAATGAAATGAAATTAAGAAAATATGTTGCAGCTTTTTTTCTACTTGCCTTTTACTTGCCACACAGTTGTAGTTGCTGCTGGCAGGCAACATTGCGCCAAGGGTTGTTGTTGAAATTGTCTTTGGGTTTCTTCGGCTAGTTGGCTAACTCGCAGTCAGCTCGTTTAACCATCTACAGCACCTCATGCCACAAAACGTAAGCCAACTTAATTTGCCATAAAAAGCCAGACCGGCACTTGATTTGCTTTGTTGTATTGCCATTGCTATTGTTGTTGTACTTTGTTGTTGGTTGTGTGCGCCGGAAATTAAATGATTTAATGAAATTGCCAACATTTGTGGGTCCCTGCCTGAACCTGAAGTTAAACCTCGACCTGGAACAATAACAGATCGACAATCGCTGCCCCAGCATTTTAGTTAATTGAAAAGATTTTCTTTATTTTGTTTTTCTTTTTTTTTTCAATTGACAAGTAAAGTTTATTGCCCAAGAGGGAAGCGGTAGATGCTTTAAGTGATTTTTAATTACCAGTCATTGTGCATAGATGGGTCACGCACCTTGGTTCAGTGTATGTCCTTGCTTTGTCACCTAAACAGGACTCAAGTTAATTGAGTGCTAAGCTGGTAGCAGCCGCGTTTATGACTGTCTGACGGGCTGTCTCTCCCTCTACCTGCCTGTTGCCAGTTGCAATCCTCTTATATTTCAATCTTCTTACCATACTCCTATACCTCACATTGCCATATGAAAATGTTACACCTGTTTTGTTTTTAATGTGCCATGGTAGATACACAGAGATGTTCCAAGTAAGTGCACACCAGTTTTCATGGAGTTGTGCACAGCTGTGAGCACACACTCCCACACCCTCACACACACACACACATACGCATTTATCCCTCTCACATATGTAAATTAGATGCCGGGTGTGCATTGATTGCTTGCAACTGTTTTTGCTTTCCCTTCTTATGTCTGATTTTCTGCTTTGTTCTTGCCAACAGTTTATTATCGTCAGATTTAAGGCAAAAATAAAGACAATCCTGGAGACCTTGCTTTAATCAAGTGATCTTGAGGGAGATCACTTGTCAGGGTTTTGTAAGAGATCAGATTTTTGTAGTTTATTTATATAACTAAAATTGAGTAATTTTAATAGTTATGTACTTAAGGTGCATTTCATGCTCGTAATATATGATTATTATTCATGGAACATTCCCATAACAACCTCAACTCACTGATTAATTAGAATCTAAAGTAAACATAAACATTTAATTCAAGGGGTTGGGGTTATCAACATTATAGACAAATACTTAATATATAATATTAAGTATATGCACAAGCAACTAGAATAACAAACGGCTGCGTGGCCTCGTCGAATCCATTAAAACTCAGATGCAAAAACCAATTCAAGCCGGAATCATTCCCTAGCTCGACTATAGGTACAAATATATGTGATGGAGAATTCAATATTCATTGAAATGCATTTTCTCGGCTCATTGCAGGCCACGTGTAGCGCGAGAATGCAGTTCTCTTGAGAGCTGAGAACAAACCATAGGAGATAAGCGGAAGATCGCTGAATAAAAAACAAAACAGAACAAACAAAATCAATTGAACACAACGCGAACGAACGAACGTGCAAAGCGAAAGAGTAAACAGAAACAAAAGAAGAACGCGCTCAGATGGCGCTGCATAGGTTTGGAGCTGGACGCTGGAGCGCTGTTCGAGCCATGAGTAGCTGTGCTACCAACTACGCCCTGCTGATGGCGACCGTCTTGTTGGTGCTAATCTCGGCGCATGTCAAAAGCGTTAAGCTGGTAGCGCCCACGTCCATGGATCACGTTGCCCATGACAATGACAACCTGGAGCGTGACACCAACAGCATGAACAACAATAACAATGAAAACCTCAACAATAACATCAAAGACTCGGCCGGTAGTCATCCTTATCATCATCATGTCCACGGACAGCACAACAAGCATCACCTGCATCATCTGCAACACCTGAGCAATCGTCGAGCTTACCACAGCAAGTACAGCATCGAGCAGTTGTTGCACATGCAAGTGCCTCACAAGATGTCCAATGACATCGACATGGATCCCTGCAAGGCAGGTGAGTAAAACACATCTTTAATCTATCCAATAAGAATTACTAAACGGGAAACAGTAGATTTATTCTGCGAATTCTAAAATAAATAAAGTTCTATATGAATTTTTATAAATGGTATGACAAAAGTTTCTCTTTTTGCAAGTTTCTTATTTGAAACAATCCAAAGCTTTACTAAAATACTAGAGGGCTCCGCGCCCTGCTCGCCTCGCTTGCAGAATTTTGAGTTTAAGAGACTGCTCTTTAGTTGTCCTGTCATCAAGATTGTGCTGAATATAAAATATATATAATATACAATTTTTGCAAAAAATCGCACAAATTAAATTTCCGCCGTCAGCTGTTTTAATTATTTTTTCCCTGCAATTGAACTTTAGCTAAAAGTCAGATTTTGTGACTCGACGGGAACAGCCAGAATTGACGGGAAAAAACTAAATTTAGCGAAATAGTCGCGATTTGTCATAAAGAGCTTATCTGTGCGTTTAATACTTATATTTTCATACTAAAGGTTAATTTGCATCGGATTGCTCCTATGACAGCTATATGATTTAATAATCCGATATTTTTTCAGGATGTGAGAGGCACTCCCAAATATACAAGCCGGGAGTTTGTTTGAGATATCTTTAGATACAAAAAAGTTTCCATACTAAAGGTTAATTTGTTCCGATTGTTCCTATTTCAGCTATATAATATAGTAATCAGATTTTGACCAAGTTTGGTCAGGATGTAAGAGACAGCACCAAACATACAATCTGTGAGTTTGGTTGAGATATTTAAAGAAACAAAAAAGTTTATCATACTAAAGGTTATTTTCATCCGATTGTTCCTATGGCAGCTATATGATATAGTAATTCGACTTTGACCAAATTTGGTTAGGATGTAAGAGATAGCCAAAAACATACAATCTCTGAGTTAGATTAAGATATCTTAATAAACAAAAAAGCTTTTCATACTAAGCAATTCCCTGAACTTTGACCCCGAATTGGCACACTTACAGGTCGTCTTATTACACGATGAAATTGTCTCATCTATGTTGTGTGAAAACTTCATCTTTCTACGCTGAACCGTTTGGCCTACATGTTGATATGTTAGTGAGTCAGTCATATTGATAAAATAAAATGGGACAAAGTGAAAATGCCAAGACCAATAATGTGTAATTAAGAAATCACAGAACTTTTATTGCTTTCGGATTTTTTTAAATTTTGCCCTCCCCATTTTTTTCTAATAATTTTTTTATAATTTCATATTTTTTTTTTTAATTTTATTTTGCACAAGTTTAGATATCTTTAGTATTATTTGTCAATTTTCTTTCAGGTAATATTCCATTTTGTCAACATTGAAATTGGTTCGCCTTGATGGCAAAAGACTGCAGTCAAAATGCCTTGTGCGGTTTCCCAACTGTTTAGGCGGAAAATCGCTTTAGCTCTAATTCAATCTATAAGCTTCAATATATGTATATACGTACATATATATATGTATATGTCCTACATGCATGCGTCTCTATTAGGTTTCCTCTGTACGTGGAAAGCAAAGCTTTGAAAATTGTGTTTGCTTCCCAATGTCTAAAGTTTGAGTTAAAGCGAAAATTCTTGTAAACTTGATTCAGACACACACGGAACTTGCTCTTTACTCGTACTTGAAACACGTTGAGTTCCCGTCGCTCAATCCACCCTCCCCTCCACCCTCCCTTCCCCACCTGATCCCCTCCGGTATCGCAAGTTGCACCGTTGAAAATTAAGCGCCATTGTAGAAACAAGCGTTCGCTTCCTCCAGATCAACTTGCCCGACTGCTCAGCTCAATTGAATTTACCTCGGTTTCAAAACGAAATTGACTGAGCAATGCCTTCAGAATGGGCATATCAATGGCTGTGTCTGTATTCGAGTATCCATGTCTATGTGGAGGAACTTGGCTTGCGAACGACTGCAATTTGTCTGCCGCCAATAGCTTTGAGGCTTCCCAACCCCATCAACTTTATCTGTGTCTACTCGTACTCATGTGTGTGTGCCTGACTTACAAGTATTTGCGCACATCAATTGTCAAAAAGTTGGCTCCATGAAATACATCTACCCGCAAACGATTTCCCGCCTTAACTGCCATTGGCAATGTAGTGTCAAGTGGTCCAAGGCGTCGACAATGTGTCGCACAATGGCGCAACATTCAAGACCGCATATTGAAATTTAATTGATTTATTTTCATAACATTTTTATTGATGATTTTTTTTCTGATTTAATAGATTTATTTTGTCCAATTGAAAAAATCATTGCAATAGTATTATTGACGACAAAGTTCAAGGCCTAAAAATTGTGCCTAGAATATATCGATTGACTAAGAACTAATTTCAAAAAATTTCCTATGCTTTTAGAAATGTAATTTAGTCATTTTTGTTTTTATTTCTATTTGCCTAAATTCAAGTCTTTTTCATTAAAAATCTTAGAAATTTCCTGACCCAGTTTATGCAATGTTGACTCTAGAAATTGCATTAAATAAATTATGAAGAGCAAATTGAAACAGTTTTTCTCGTTATAATTTGTGCATCGCTCAAATGAAACTGTCCAATATTTTCACTCTTTACCTTACTGTACCATCGAAAGGGCAACGAGCTGTCTGAGGCAAGTCCGTTCCCGAGTCCAAGTCCATAATGTAGACAAGCTCACACATATTTTCAGAAAAATGAAAAGAGCAAAAAAGGGCCATTAATCAGGGAAGTCACGGTGATTTTCACGCTCGCATTATTTTTGTCATGTTAACAATTAACGAATGGTTTGCATTCTGACCCCCTCCCAAAGTAGGTCAAACAGCAGATTTATAATGCCCTCACATCCCCTCACCCCACACACATGTGGCCACATGAAAGTACACTCCTGTGAATGCCAGCCTAATGTATGCAAATGCACGCAACAAGGGAGATGGCAAAAGGGGATGGAAAAACGGAAAAACAAACAAATTTTTCTTGACTTTCTCGACACAACACAAAGTAAACTAATTGAATTTTGAAGTGAGCTCAAATTCAATGCCCATTGAAGCACGGATACGAGCAAGAATTAAGTGCTACAACAAAAATAACAATCAAAAACAACAACAATTAGAGAAGTTATAGCAACCAAAGGAGCTAATGAGCTTAACAAGTATCTTAAAGTTATTGTTAAATTTCAAACGAAACTCGAAGTTAAATTTTTAATTAAAATTTAATATGCCAATTATTTTGCCTATGATTAATAATGAATTATTTTTCTTATTCGTATTGAAACAAACTTTGGAATAATAATCATTATTACTCTGTTAATAAAACTTGTTTAAATATATTTATAAGCTTTTAGAAGATTTCTTTGGCTATTCTTAATTCAAAATGTTATCAAATGTTTTTTAATGAATTCAAAGCAAAAATAAATGTACAACTTTACTAATAAAATAATGTAATTTGTTGTTTTGCAATTTATATTAAAAAACATAAAAAACGTTCTTTGAGGATTAACGAAAACTATGACAAACTCACTTAAAAATATTCGCACAGCAGTATTAAGTTGCCGTGGTATTCGGGAATGTGCTCGAATATAGACATAGACATTCACACTTCAGTTGAAGTTTTTAAGTATGCAGCACGATGTTTCGGCTGGGAGACACCATTAAGTCAGGGCAAAGAAAAACCGCCGGGATGGAGGAAAACGGAGAAAAGCAGACGCAGTTGCGCTAATGAATTTTGCTTGGTCCGTAATGCATGCAAATTTTATCAAAGCGATGATGACGATGGAAAGAAGTAGAAATGGAACTTCCTGGGGGTGCTCTGTGGGCATGTCTGTCACTCGTTTGCCAGAAATCAAACCACAAATGACACTACAACTGTGAAAATAGAGAGAAATCGCGACGTTGAAAGCCCATCTGTAGATAACTAGGCAAAGTTGCCAACAGTAATGATGACAACAACATCCTAACCACTAACAGCAACACTAACAACACCAACATCATCAACGAGACCGCAGCCATAGAGAACAAACTGTTCAGACTGTGATGCTGTCAGTAGCCCGGCAGCATAAACAACCAGCCCAGGACCCAAGTGACTGCAAATAATTTTACACCCACAACCCGTATACCACACACTTACACACACACACCCAAAAATCTATAGACACCTTCACCCAATCCGAGAAAATTTTTCAAAAACTCCGCGTGGAAAGCATACCTTGTTGTAACTTTCAACAGCGAGGCTATCCACATCCGGAAAAACGGAAGAACTGAGCTCTCCAAAAGAGGCATATCAGTTTTCATGGGATGCGGACAATAGCACCACGTTCCGTAAGTTTGAAAGCACATCCTTTTATCCTGGTGCAAGGAGCGCGTCAAGGAAAACAGAGAATGAAAAAGTCTCGTGATAGAGCCAGTTCCGCTAATCTGATACTGGTGCACTGAAAGAAAGCTAAAGAAGGCACTTTTCAATAGCACACGAGAGTGCATTCTTGATCTGGCACAGAAACACGCTTACTAGGGGAATTACTCTCTTCTCACAGTCTCACTGTCATACACGAAGGAAAGGAGGTTACTACAAGGATTAAAACCGTAACCGTTTAGTCACCGATTCATGCATAACGGCTAGTTTCGGCTCAATCAATCTTAAAATCAATTTGGTTTTTAATGTGCAACGTCGTTCTTAAAACTAGTTATGGATTTTTATTTTTAATTAGAATAAAATACCATTGAATAGAAAAATCTTCTCTACAATCAAAGAGTTTTGTTTTCTTGTAAAAATTGCAAAAAAAAAAAACTTTTTTAAAAAATATTATACCGGTATTTCGGAACCAAAACAAACGATATCCTACCGTAACTGAAACCGATATTCGTTTCGGTTTTATGCCTTGCTGCAGTATGTATCCTGTTAAAGAAGTTTATTGCCAGAAGTTTTCAGTCAAGCAAAATCTAGAAGCCAAATGATTAGCAATTTTAAGAACTAAAATACAATTATATTTACCAATTTATAATAAAAAGTTGATAATACAAGTTATATTATGATATTTAAACTTTCATATTGCTTAGTATTATTTTACTTAATTTTAATAAATAGTATAGTATATATTGGAAATAAAAGTGACCTCAGAATATCACATCCAAAAATAATCAAATACTTACGTAAAACCGTTCTATTTATATACGAAATGAATTTCCGTTCCATTATCTAAAACTCATAACTCTGATTTGCGATCCCTGCTATGTATAATGTACTTATAGTTATAGTTAATTAACATTAAAGTTTTATGAATTTTTTAATGGGTATCAATGAGCACAAGCACATAAATACTTTCGCGGGAAGAGCAACTTCCAACACAGCCTATAGACTAAATCTGAACGTCACTACGTATTGTTGTTGTTGACTCTTTCAGACATAGAAATAAAAAGCCACTTAGTAGGCACTATCCAGGCGAATAGTCCGGGAAGGGGATATGAAAAATAGAAAATGGGAAATAGACGAGGGGTAACCGAACAGACAGACGTCAGATTCTATTTGCAATTCGCACATTTAACGGCATTGTGCAGAGACGGATTGAGTTAGTTTTTTGACTCTGACGCTGTTGCCATGTTGCGGCGGACGTTCCAGGATTTCGTTGAGCCAGAGCAGAGGGACGTTGTGGGGGGCTTGATGAATGCGCAGGTTGTGTGGTTTTCTAAGTAACTGACAAACCGACCAACGACGGAACGAACAACAAAACTGCAAACGAAGCGAGAGAAGAGCCAAACAGCAGGAGATTGCATGCTCTTCACAAATGTCAGAGGCAACTACAACTAACAACATATTAAGCTTCCGGGATAAGCCTATGCCGTATTAATGAACATTATTATTTATTTGAATATTTTCCAGTTTTAAATAGATACATATTAGTAAGTTGTTGGAAGTTAATTTCATTAATTTGTACATTATGCTTTAAAAATGTTGCATTGTTACTTAAACATAAATGTTTAATTATTATTACTTCTCAACTATTACACCACAAAAATTAATGTATTTTCCCTGCATTATTATTAGAATTTTTCATGAAAAAAATGTAAAGTTTTTAATAGTGACAAAAAAAAATAGGAGATAATATGTAATTATTATTAGAGAGAAACATTATTATTACTATTAAAAATTAATAGTATATATCAATAAAAAAATTTATCAAAAATCGAATAACATATTCTATTTATAAAAAAATTTTATTACAAATTGAATATTGTATTTAAAATTGGTGTGATATTAAGATACCAATGTAAAATTTCTGTTCTCTCTCTTAAGAGGAATCATAACATATGTGTTCACTTTTTAGAGGAAGTGGTGAAATTTAAATGCTTGATATGATATATCATGTCATAAATTGAAGTTTGTTAAACAGAAGATGATATCTTATCATATGCTGTCCTATCCTGTTTCAAGAAAAACTCACCCTTTCTTTACTAAAAGTTTTGTGGAATGCGAGAATAACCACGAAACTAAATATTAGGATAAAAATAAAAGTATAAAAAACATGTTCCTCCCCTGCCACACTTCACTCAAAGGTTGCACAGTTGACTTCACACATGCAGCTTATAAGATTTTGCAATATCTCTATTTCTTTAATTACAGTGCTAATTTTAGATGTGGTTCCTGGTGTGGTTTAGTGTGGTATACGACCTATGAATACATGTAATTTAGAACTTTCAAATGTTGTTGCTCTTAATTTATGTGCACATAACATACATATGTTTACTACTAGTTGCATTTATTTAAATCATGAATAGCCCGAATTTGGAGTTGGAGTATTTTGGGGCATGAACCCACACGCAGTGTGACAAACATGCAGCAACATGTGTAAATAAACTTAATTTAAACTGTTTGCATAATTAATTAATGCCAAAATGGCAGTGCACTCATTTTATGGGTGTGTGTAAGTGTATGTGTATGTGTGAGTGTGTGTACAATGCACTATGGGTAATTTCACGAGTTTGTGAGGCCAAAACCCATTTTCTGAAAGTCGCCAATTTGAAATATTTTTCAGTGCAAATCGTTAACAAAAGATGTTTCTTCAATGTTGCATACCAGAAATCTCAATAGATGGCGCCACGTCGAAGAAATCAGCTGTTAAACACAGGGTTGTATTTGCAAAGCACGCACTTTACAAATTGTACGGTTTTGTTCGCAATTTAAATGTGCCAACAAGTGAAAAACTAATCAACATTTGGTCAATTTTTGAAATGAGTTCCAATCAGTGTGGTTTTTACTATGTGTTTGTGAGTGTCAAATGTAGAAATTGATCGTGGTATCCCCTTAATAATGTAAAAGTCTATGTAGTCTATCAAACGAAAATTTTCTATTCAATAGAATTTTTGAAAAGATATTTAAAGTGAGTCCATCCGAGTCCATCGCTGAAATATATTGTGTGCTATAGAGTATTTAATTATCTTTCAAATTATTGTTGTCTAAAAATACACTTTTAACCACTTTTGGTGAAATTTAATTTTTTAGCAAGTAACCTCACAATTTCAAAGGCCGATTTGTTCGTTTGCCGTATGGGGAATTTGACCTGTTCTTGTTGGCATTAATTAATAACTCCTAAAGTACTCAAGATATTTTGATGCGGTTTTTTTTCTAGTGTTATGTATCCCCTTAGAAGTATTTTGGAAAAGTGGGCGTGTCAATACCCCCGCCCCAAATTTTTTTTTTTTAATTTGATGCTCACTGCCATTTAAGAGGGCTAAAAACTTTGTATGTCTATCAAGTACGTATTCTTTACATTGCTAATAATATATGAGGTCAAAACTTGTTATTTGCAATAGAAATCATAAACTTACTTGTTACCGATAAAAATAAAAAAAATAAAAAAAATTGGGGGTGGGGGTGGTGACACGCCCACTTTTCCAGAATACTTCTAAGAGGATACATAACACTAGAAAAAAAACCGCATCAAAATATCTTGAGTAGTTTACTAGATATTCATTTTGGCCTCACAAACTCGTGAAATTACCCATAGTGCAATGTACATGGGTGAACTTCGCTTGGGGGTTGAGCGTGCTTTACGCACAATTACTGTGCACTCGCACACGGACACAGACACAGACAGGCGCACCGTAATCCGGCTGACTGTCAAAGAGGCAAACAATTGCAATGGTGGCTCAAAGGATTTTACCCACACCTTAGGAAGGATACTCGTATGTAAGGCTGGGTGTGTGAGTAAGTGTGTGTGTGTGTATGTGCTGCGTTTATTATATTGCAGTTTGAACAGCTGCTTGCTATAAAATATTGCATGCATACATGCACGCATCCTACACCTATTGACAAAATAAAATAATAAATAGTAATTAATTACCATACATAATTTTAGTTTTAGTCTTAAGTTTCAAAATTAGTTTTAATTTTAGCTTACAATTTTAATTATTTTAATAATCTTTTGTGATACGTGAATTATAAATTATAATTTTACTATTATTATAATTCTTTTTATATTATTTTTGTATTTTTTCTTAAATTTATATTTATATATATATTTTTTTATGAAAATATTTTATTCACATTTTTGACGTACGTTGGTTGCCTTTAAAGTTTTCATGTCAAAGAATTTAATAAGACAATCTTAGTTGAGCATTGTTTATTTAATTAAACATAATGCCTTAAGACAATATCATATAAGCACAATGCAATTCACATAATTGAATTCACAATGTTTCAATTAATTTTATTAAATTCGCACTGAGACAGAAACTCGACCACACGCATGACATTTGCGTAGACTTGACTTTGTTTTTTTTGTTATTTGACTGGTAAAAGATGCAGCGTATCATTCTTTGTGAATTTAAAATCACTTTCAAAATATACATTGACTTTGAATATAAAAAAAAAAAAAGTAAATTATAAAATAGATTACTCTTTAAATAAAATTTAAAAACTAAGCAAAATATTATATTATACATAATTTATATATTTAATATTATGACCCTTAGTGTAATTATTTGGCGGACAGACCCACAACCTTTATATGAATTTTGTATTACATACTTCGAGGCGATTAATTACTAGCATACAAATTTATAATGTACATTGTAAACTTGTAAGTATGTAAAAACAAGTATGTATGTCTACATATAAGTGTAAAATATATGTATTCAGCATTTTGTCGAAATCAGTTGTTGTTGTGGTTGCTGTTCTTAAAATCTTTGTTTATGGTAATTTTGCATAAATAAGAAAACATGCAAGAGAGATACAAGCTCAAAAGCTGCTTAGGTAATGCCAAAACATTAAGCCCCTGATACAAATATATGGTATGTCTGTATATTCCAATATATATTTATATATTTGTGTGTGCTTATCCCCCTAACTGCACATGAGATTACTATGCAAATTCTAATTTAAACATGCTAATATTATTTTAATTGTTAAGCCAATAGCTGCAAAGCTCTGCAAATTGGATGAGAACAATTTTTGGCAGAGACTAAGCTTCAATATTATGGGAATCGGGCAGAGTTTTTATAGTTGTTTCAATTTTGTGGTTTGTGCCAAGTTAACAAAATTCCACACGACAGTTGAAAGACAAATTGAATGCGTTTAGCTTTTTTATTTATTTTTCTTTTTTTTTTCGCTGCGTATGTCGACTGACTGGCAAAACAAATTGAATAGCTCCAAACCGAATTTATATGCTAGACGAAATATAAGACATGAAATAGGTCAGAGCATAAAATCCAAATATACATGTGACAAGCACTTAAAGTCTTTTTTAAACTTTTATGGTTACTTTAAGTTCGTTATTATTTTAAAGAAGGGCTCAAATTATTTTATTAAATTTTTGTGATAATCAGGGTAGTCAATTATCAGTATAAATTGGTATTGAAAATAAGAAAAAATTCTATTGTATGCAATAAGTTCCATTCAAAGTTCATCATATTAGAGTCGGCCAAGATAGATTGAACCTGGGAATTTTGTCTAATATTTTGTTGGTATGTTTTGTATTTGACTTTATGTTTGTTTGTTCATCATGTTGTCTGCTCGAAATAAAACCGACAGTGCACAGCATTTGCTGCTGTTGTCAGAGCATAATTATCAGATGCAACAACAAGCACCAGACAGACAGAAACTTCCTGAGAGAGGGAAGGAAGAGGGAAGGCATAGCTGAGGTAGGTGCATTCCGCAAAGAGAGTTTATTGAACCGATGAGGTAATTTCTGTATCCATAGGAGGTTCATAGTAGACCGAATGCAACACACACAAATTCCACATTCAAACATATCATGTTACTGCAATAAATGCCCTTTTAGCCGCATTTCAATTTGAAAAACTACGCTCAAAATATTTTACACTCAATGACAAAGTTTTTTAGAAATGATGGCAACCGACACACTCGTATATTTTTGCAAGCAAACACTGTAGAATCAGCTTTGCACTTTTTTTTTTTTCTTTTTTTGATGCAGCAATAGAATATAGTTTCTATATTTGTGGTAGGCGCAAAGTGGCCATTGTAAGTGGAAAGTGGAGGGAATGGGGATGGGGATGAGAGGGGAACTGAGTGGCGCACAGCTGCATAAACTCTTCGCTGTCGACGCAGTTGTCCATCATAAATCTGGGAGCGCAACTCAAATATTGGCACGATTTTGTTGGCCCCCGAGTACTATTTGCGGCAGTACTGACACAGCCAATAGAGCGTTGCAAATGGGTTTGAATATTTACAGAGTTTTGGCACTTCTATGAAACAAACTTCGGTTTTGTCATAGCCTTAATTTATGGGAATTGTCGATCTTTTATTAGTATTATATTTTTCGAAGGGGAGTTTTATGTTATTTACCTTGGGAAGCTTTTCCATTCGTTTTCATAATTTCTTTTAAAGAAGACAACCATTTTTGATTCAAACAAAAGCTTAAAATATTTACTTTTTTGCGTTTACTACAACATTTGTTGAAATTACACATGAAATGTTTTGTCTGTATTCATATAATTACGTAGATGGGTCAGCAAGCTTTCATGTCCCTTGTCTCGAATATGTAAACTCTCTATCTATTGTATATAAAACTCTTTGTCCTGACTGACTGACTCACTCACTGACTGACTGACTGAGAATCGAACGTGTAAGCCAAACGGTTAAAGCTAGAAAGATGAAGTTTTCACTGCATGTTAAATACTGGCCAAATTTAGACTTTAGTATGAAACTCACAGATTAGCTCTTCTTCCTAAACCTCGACTATTCCGCTAAATAAGCCTTTTTCCGAAAACTCTAGCTTCTCCGGCCAAATAGGACTTTATTTTTTGCCAAGTCACAAATTCTGACTTTTAGCCACAGTCCAATTGTAGGGAAAAAAATTAAAGCAGCGGAATGTTTTTATATAGTATTGTATAAATTTGATATTCAGTACAATCTTGATAAACCGGACAACTAAAGACCAGCCCTTTAATTCTGCGAGCGGAGAGAGACGGAGCCCTCTAGTCTGTTTTATTATTTTTCAAATTAACTTTTGCCAGCTCTATTGCCGTAAATATCCTTATTCTACCGTTTCATAACAATAAAAGTCCAAAAAGAAAAGAGTTATGCTTTTAATAATGTCAGAAATTTAGTAAAATATAATCACTTTAATGAATGCAAGCTCTAAAGAAAATTAACAATGTATACTCGAATTGATATAGGTCATCAGGTGACAAGTCTAATGCTTTTCTGTTCGAGAGTAACAGAAATACATGGAGGCATCATATGTTTTTAGGTACGCCTAAATTTATTACGCTCTTAAGCACGGCACAAACATTATATAAATAAATATAGCCAGCTTGTTGGTGCCCTCCAGTAATGGGCTTACGAGTAGAATGCAAAGGAAGACGGACAAATATCAAATCGTGCCCAAATCCGAAAAACGTTTACCAGAGTTGCCTCTTTGTTGGCGCCACCAACTAACTCACATTTCTGTCAGAAATGCCGGAAGTGGTTTTGGTTTGGGAAGGGAGAAAGGGGGAATGCGGAGGATGCGGAGGATGCATGCAATTTCAGCTAGTTCCCAGATTAGTTTGTCCATCTGACTGGCACTGGATGCCCCTATTTGTCTGCCTATGTTTGCTTTGATTTCATCTTTAATTTCAGCCAGGCCGTGTCCGCCCTTTCTGATTGTTTGCTGGTCACTCGGTCGCTTATCAAAGCATAATTAAGGCCCGATAAATTTGTATGTCCGGACTCCGGACATTCAGGATGCCCGCGAGGATTTCTCCGCAAATTAAACATTATTATTACGGCTGCACACAAACCTAATTAAACGTACTCATACACATACATATGTATATTTACATTCACAAAGCATGCAAATGGATTTCCGCTATTCATATCTCATGCATATCTATGCCACGTGTCACTTTCTGCCAAATAACTTGAAAGGGTCATAAAGTCACTTGGCCATGCATTCAAATGATGTTAGTCAGGTTAATCGTTTGGAATTTATTTCTATATGTATAACTCTTTAAGCTGACTAAGTGACTTGCTTTCTGGTTGACTAACTGAACTTCTGCTTGACTGACTGACCTACTAAAAAGGCTACTTTTGATTGAATTATATATTTATAAGTTTTTAGAAAAATATGAAACAGAAAACTTCAATAAAAAAAAACTGAAACTAATTGCTCAACTTTTGCAAATGTTGGTCGATGGAATTTTATGATTCCTTCACCACTTAACTCCTCTATGTCTCTTTAGTCCGTTCTATCCTAGAATACTCTGTATGCTTTGGTGCCCGCAGTATCATATCAACCAGGATCGAATTGAATCAGTTCAAAAGCAATTTTTGGTTTTTGTAATTTTTTTATTCTTTCAGTTTAATTTAAGTTAAATACTAATAATACCAATTGAATTAATAACGTATTATATTACTTAATTTAATTTAAATTTTTATCAATTCATTTGGACAACTGCATTAATTAGCATTGAATAAATAAATAAATAAATAAATAAGTTCCAGATCAAATTGAATGCCAACTGATTTTCAAATCTAACGAACCAAAAGTGTCGGTCAAGGTCAAAGTAGTTTACTTTAGAATATTTTTGACTCGAAAAACACGGGAAACTCCGGCTTAAATCCAACATTTGCAGATACATCAGTACTCGCATTATTTCCTGTTATAATACACGCCAGATAGCACAGGAAAACAAGTGAAAACGCCATTGGCAAACAAAGAAAAAAAGCAAAAAAAAAAAAACAGAGAAATAAACATGGTCGACATGCTCTGTAATGGCAGTCAGCCAGAGTTTAGCTCGATGTGCGCTGTCATTACTTGATTTTGACCCACAAAATGGCCAACTTCGACATCCTTGCTGCTGATGCGTGACAAGCGCCATTTCCCTGATACGAATACTCACTGGCTATCGAATGTTGTTGTTTTGATGTTGTCTGTTATTGCTGAATGTCGAGTTTAGCCAGGCGGTTAAATCACATAATCAGTTGTGTAGTGGCTGAACGGTGGAGCAGTTGGTTTATTTTTAATTAAACCCTGTTCAGAGCGCGACAGAGGCCCATAAACTGGTTGAGAGTGCAAACGCGTTACGCATACGGCACGTGGAACGGGAACAGGAATGGGAATGGAAACAAAAACGACACAAGAGAGCGACCCAAAACTGCAACTTGGCAAATGTGATAACATGTTTGTGGTCGCCATAAAAAAGGGGTTTTTCAGACTGGACCCAGTACGCACTATGATACTGACTTCATCCTCCTATCAACCTCCTCCTGGCTCCTTTCTCATACCATCATGCGGCACGTCTCTGCGTCAGTTCGTTAGTGTGAATGATGCGGGCTTGGGGGTGGATCCAGAGACGAAGCGAGGAAGTGCTCAAAAATTTAATTACTTTCACTTGTGCGAACTGTTTGTCTGCCAGCGTCCATTCTGGGCCGGCTAAAACAGCAGCTAAAGGCATTTAACTTAAATGTAATGAAACCCGACGAACCCCGAGCCACGCACGTTTCCTTTCTGGATTTCTCTCTGGCCATCTTCGCCATCTCTCACTATCTTGGTTCTTTCTGTCTCTTTCTGCTTCTTTTTCTCTGACTCCTTTGCATTTATGTGGGCAGCATATCGTTGTCGGGCAATAGAAGACTGCAACTAGTCGAAGACTGACAGAAGCATCTGTCGGCTTTGTGACGCATTAAGCGCCAAGTTTTCTCGCTTTCTGCAATGCTTTAAAATGCGGGGGATTTTCACATTTCCTTCACACTTCTTTTACTGGCATATCCGCTTTACTTAACAGCTTAAAGTGCTAACTGCGTGAATTTTCCTTGACCCCCAGCACAAGGTCTTCTTTATTTTTTTGTTTGTGTTTGTTTTTGTGACGTTGCACAGCATCAATTCGTTTAAATTACGTATCAATCATTCGCCATGTTGTGCGCAGCGCATGATTGTGCATGCATTTAAATTTATATTCCACATGCTGTATAAATGTTTTTTTATCAAACAAATCCAGCAATGCAACATCGAATTCGAATATATTTTGTACCCTGTTTGTAGATGGATGAAAGGTGTATAATGTGGTCAACAAATGAAGTTTACGGTTGCTAAACTCTATCCGACTTTTAATAACTCTCCTTGCAGACTACCCTAATATTTTGTGAGTTTTTTTATGTTGTCATACTTTTTAAAAAAAACTTTAAAATGTACACTCAGAAAAAAAACAAGCACATCTGTGCACAAATCAAAACAAACTGTGCATGAAAGTAGCGCAAGCACGATTTTTCTTACTTCATGAACGCTTGGTCATGAAATTTCATGAACACTTGGGTGTTATTTTTTGAACGACTGGGAACAATTTAATCGCTTTATGGGCTTATTTTATGAACATTTTAGTTCGTTTTAGAAACATATAGGGGTCGTTTTGGGAACAAGTCCACAATATTATATGAACAGCATGTGCACAATCCAAGAACTTTTCAGTTTGTTTCAGGCACATATCCACAACATTATACGAACAGTAGGTGCTCAGTTCTCGAACATTTGTTTACTACTTTAGGACCGTGTTGGTTACACATTTAGAACAAACCGTTCTCAATTTATACTTATATATTCCACTTTAGGACTCGATTGGTTTTTATATAGAATATATTATTTATAATTTAAGCGTTTAACAGTAAATTAATGTTTTAGAATTTTATTAAATTGGCTACATATTTAATTTTCTTAATTTAACTTCTTAAATTCTTCTGTCCAGCTCATCAGCTGGTCGTCGAACTCGTTGTCGCCCACGAATGAACTGTTCCTTGTTCCGAACATCCTTGTGTTGTCTTCAAAGCTGCCGCCTTGGTCCGGTCTCTTCAGTATTTTTGAGATTAATGTAATATCCTTGCTTGGCAGTGGTAGAATTCAAGTCTCAAGGGTGTGGGGAAAATCCGATTGAACTGATAAATAAGGAGCACCACCAGGACAACAGTTCCACGCCGCTCCAGGACTCTGTATTTCGTTGTAACGGAGCTTGAAACTACTTTAGTGGTTTTGGATGTCGATACCCGTGCCCCTCTTCTTGTCAGCGACGATCATCCGATCTAGGCTAGCTCCCACCGAGTAAAAAAACATAAATTTATTTCTCAAGCAACTGGAGCTCAATGATAACAAAGAAAATTGAATTAACAAATAATTGCAGTAGAGCTTAAAATGATTATAATTACATGCTTCCAGAAAGTATGCACTGAATAATAAAGCTATTGGATTGACTGTCGCCAGATGGCGTTTTCTGGGAGTGCTGTCAATTTCACTTGATTTAGTGGCGCCATCTAAGAGTTTTCGTCTCCCGTAAAATTCTTTTCCCCATAAAAATGTATTGTACATTTCACTATTTTTTAAAATATACTCACAGTCGATAGAAATATCCCCTTTGACACACAGCAAAAGCAATGATATCCACACAATTGTAAATTTGAAGTCGTCGCCTGCTTTTCTTTTAAAGAAAATGGGAAATGTTTGATTTTTCTCGTTAATTTTTTTCTGTGTGCACGATTTGATACCGACTCGTGCTTGTGTTAAGCACGAAAAAATGAGAACGATTCGGTCACATATCAAGAAAAATGTGCATGATTTTTTTCGTTCATTTTTTTCTGAGTGTACATACTTGCTTTGGGAATAAATTTATTTTTTTTTTTTTGGCAAAATATAACGATATTAAAGATGAAACTAAGAAGCAACTACTGCCTCTATAACTGAAATCAATAAAAAGTTTATTTTCATTAATTTGGTTATCTTTATGATTTTGATTGAGTATAATTATCTTTATCAATAATCATCAATTTTCTTATGCAATTTCGCACTAGTTCGACTGTAGCTTAAACTCTTGTAGAAAGCCCTTTTGCAATAAGTGAACAGTCCAGTTAAATTTCACTTCAATTTGCCCATAGCTTAGATTTTGCAGTAAATTTTAGATTAAATGCAAATATTCAGATATTCAAATAAATGACGTTTACATTGTTTTAAAACCAACTCAACCAACAATGCAACAAATAACTATTATATTTGTCAACTAATTACTAAATTATTGAACTGGAAATTATTTGGCCCAAGCACATATTGTAACTTAACAAGCCAAGCAAATAGTTTTGCTCTAAGTATAACTTGTTTTTGCATATTTTGAGATGCATTTAACTGGCAATTGATTGGCTTATATTGTTGGCAGTTAGTTCGAATACAGTGAAGTATCTGACAGCCTAGGTAATTGCCATGCGTATCTGTATCTGTTCAAACCTGAGCATTTTATACGCTTCTTTCCCTCAAGTGTTGACCCAGTTGTTGGGAAATTGTTATGCCCCCGTGGCATAAAGCTTATTGGATTTGTGGCAGCTTTTGCAATAATCATATTGCATGTTGCCACAGCTGAAGTTAAAGATGCGATGCCAATACAAAACTGGGGCACGTTGAGCGGTCGCCAAAAGTCAAAAGGCGTTAACGTTAATACCCATCTCTATTTGGACAGGATTGTGTCCGCGTTGTAAATCTCACTTTTATTTACCTTTGCCTTTACTTGCACACCACAACTCATTCCATTTAATTTATAGATAGCTTAATATTTAAACTAATTTGATTGACATTCTTGAGTTTCAAAAAACATTTGTAAAGCTGTTTATGAATATTTGATCAGTTATTCGATATGATTGTTTTTTGAGGAATATTGTTTCTGAAAATCTCTAAATATTTGTAAAGTAAGTAAAAAACCAATAGACGAACAGGATAATCCAGATTAAGTAGACTATAGAATAGGGTTTTTAATGCAGTGGACTCCAATCCCAGGGGATAGAAGCTCATAATTCTGACGGCGCACAGTGTAAGATTTCTCCAATCTAGGGGGACTTAATTGAAAAAAAAAATTATTTTTAAGGTCAATAAGCTTTTAGGAGTCAATTTACAAATGTTCAAATGTAACGAAAGCAAGCAAAAAACCAAACAAAAAATTTTTGTTCAGAAATTACCGGTTCTTAAACCGGTGCATTTGAAATGCATTCAAAATGGCGTCGGACAACGTTCAGCAGTTGACAAAGTTTAGTCCTTTCAATTAGATCGTTTGGTCGCTGTGAGCAGTCAATCTGTATTTTTTCTAAATTTTGTGGAGCATAATTGATTTTTAACAATATTAAGGTTCTTTATAAGTGGCCTTGAAAATTTTTATTATTTGTTGCAAATAAGCGCCAAAAAGTAAGTAAATTTTTAACAATATTCTATTTTTGATGGAAAAAAACTAACAACATTCAATCACATTCAAATCAACCAGAACATACATCGTTTGTAGAAAATCATTCTGAATCAGGATCAGAAATAAAATTTTGCCCATATTTTGCCCAAAGTACTTCAATTTAGAAATGAATGCAATAACATGCGCATAGTTTTTCGAGGTTTGGTCAAGCACCATAAGAACCGTTGAGCTTAACTCACTTCTAGAGCGCGCAGCGAGGATTTTTGGCAATGGTATCGATTATATAAAGTTAAAGTTGCACTTAACAAACAAGTGTCATGAGTTTGAGTTGATGTGGAGTGAATCTAGGAGAGGTAAATCCAGATTTATGACCAATAAGGCAAGTTGGCTTCAGGGCACAATAAAAGACGTTGATTATAAGATTGATGTCCCGTATTCAACCTCAAACCGTCCAATTTTTATCTCATGATCAATCTAGTGATGAAAGTTGTGATTCAAATTCAGATTCTGACTAAATTTTGCAAAAAGTTATTTCGTCTAATCAACTTTATCAACTTTAAGTTGATTTTTTAAATAAAAAAAAATTGTGAAAAATATGAATATCGCTTTTTTCTTTCAATAAATTAATTATCTTTAATCAAAACCATTTTTTAATTTTTTCGGCCAATAGTTTTTGAGTTACAAGAAAAAGCATAAACATATAACGAAAGTAGTCAGTTTTAAAATTAAAAAAAAAATTTTTTTTCGTTATTAATTTAAAAAAAATATTTTTTAGTTGGCTTAAGTAAAAAGAAAAAATACTAACCTGACACTTTTTTGATATATTTTTTTATTTTTTTTTTATGGTGATTTGTGTGTTAAAAAAATGAAATTTTTTTGGTTTTTCCGTATTTTACGCCCTTTAAAGTGTCACGCCCACTTTAAATTTTAGTCCAATAATTTCTTTGAGAATATTCGAACATTCACTCCAAATTTCAAGTCGATAGCTTTAAAATTACGACTTCTATTGAATTAAGTCCCCCTAGATTGGCAAAATCTTACACTGTGCGGCGTCTCAGCCGACACACGTACAAAGAGAGAGAATACGTGTGTTCTATAAATAGCACTTTCAGCGGCTTGTTCTCTCACGACGCGTGTCTTCGGCTTTTTGTTCTCTCACGAAGCATCTGATCGGCTTATATTTCTGATGTCAGTTACTGAGCTGCGTTCAATGAGAGAGGCGACCGTACAGCGCTAGACTTTTATTATACCCTGAACTAATGCTTTGCTCTCTGTACTTCGATAACTATAACGATGCGGTAGCTCGAATATGCTTTCATTTCATTTTTACAGTGTAAAGCAGACATTTTAACAGTGTTCGCTTCTACGCATACAAGCGCTGCTTTTAAACCCTTATTGACACAAAAATAAATAAATAAAAGTATGTGTGAATATAATTTAAAAAAAGAATTAATACTTTCATAAGTGTTTCTGAAAATACTTCATTATAATTAAAGTTCATTGGAGCCATTATACGGAAATCCTTCGTATTGTGAACTTCACTCTTAATGCGAAATAATAATTGACCATGCTTTATGTGTGTTTCACGCTATGCGAGTATAACAAACGTACTTAATTAATTTTATTTAACATGCCCGAGACAGACGTGGCAACAATTTCATATTTTGCGTATTAACTGTTATTGTTGATGCTGGCCAACGGCTTCTGGCCACAATTGTGTCCACACAATGTGCACACGCTCCGTGTCCCTCTCGTCTTCGTCATCGTCCGTTAAAGCCAACTGACTGCCCACTGGCAGGAGTGAAGGAATGAAGGGGGATGAAGCTGGGGCAGTTGATGCACTGATTAAATGGATATGCAGTCTATCCAAGCGCCAGGCAAACAACAGTCAGTCTGTCCTTCTGTCCATCTGCCAGTCACCCTGCCATCGGTCTGGAAACGCACGTTGTGTGTGTTTAAATTATAAATAACCAGCAAGTCGGTTTGTCCTGTCCTGCATCCTGCCACTGAGCCTAGGAGATGCCATCTAGATCCGAGCGTAACCGCATAAAATTTCAATTAAAATACATATTTATGCGCTTGTTGTCTTGTCGTTCATAATTAAAACAATATATTAGTTATGGTTGCTTTTAAATGTATTGCAATTTGCAATTTATCTTCGGCAGGCGGCTTTATGGGCGACATTGCGCTCCCCGACGGTGAGATGTTTCCAATTGTGGCCCACACGCCCATAGATGACGACGTCGACATTGAGGAGACGGAACAAATACCGCCGAAACTGGAAAGCGAGCCAATGCCGGCGGATGCCCCAGTGTCAGTGTCTGAGGTGAAATATAATGCGACCTTTCAACTGGACCTGGAGAAACTCAAGCAGGAAGTCTACAACGAGGGACTGCAGGTGGAGGAAGAGGGTCTCACGGATATCATACGGAAAAAGACAAAGTTGCCCAGCACGGATACCGTCGGCCAGACAACTGGACAGCCGCTGATTAAGTCCAGCAACATTCATAATAACGAGGCCAGTCTGGTAAGCTGACTTACAGTCATTCGATGTCTCTGAACTTCAATCCTTTTAACGCACTTCAATTCCCACAGAGTGCCAATGAACCATTAAAGCCCGTTGCGCAGACGCCATCTGATGTTGCCCATCCGCCCAGCTACAAGAACGAGGTATTGACCACGATTAACCATGCTGGACATCCAGAGATAATAGTCCCATCCGCGTTGCAACAACAACTGAATAAATCACAGACTCTGCATCGCAATGTCGATGCACGCAAAATACAATCCAACAATAAGGACATTGAGGACGATTCGGGCAATAATTTTGTTGCGGAGCGACGACAACATATTGTGCCCACATCCCTGCCCACGCAGAGATCGACGATGCCCAATGTGTACAGCAATGCCGGTGGCAATGGCATGCACTTGGACAACGACGACGTGGACTTCCTCCACGCACATGGCGTTGTCCGACGAAGACACCGAAGGGGTCCCAAACATCGGTAAGTCTAATAGCTCAGTTCCATCTCCACATAGGAAAATAAGTAAATAAATATTTACTGGCGCTGGAATCGATACTAGCACCAGTACCAATTAACTGAAAACTTGCTTGATCGAGCATTTCTAAACTCTAGTGGAAGCAAAATGTGTAGTTTTAATCCTTAAAACATAATTTTCGTCGTTGCAAGGACAATTAGTCCTCTGATTCTATGGAATTTTTAAAGTCCTGATCAGAGGATTGATACCAATCTTGCCAGGATCGGACCAAAACTAAAGTTATGCTAATTATATAAAATTTCAAAAGATTAATTTTTTAACTCAAAAGCGTGGACCAGGAATTGATTTTAGAACTATGGTTTCGTGGTGAAAACATCTTAGAATTGACCGTAGACTACGAATATGGACTAACAACTTTTGTGAAATAAATCGATACATAGAATTTCATATTCTTAATATAATGTCATACTCTAAAAGAAGAACAAAATCAAAATTTTTAAGCACGATTATTTTGAACATCGATCGAGAAATTCTAGTATTACATTTATGTTATCTGTCAGAAAAATTTGTACTTTTATGGAACGTCATAAAAATTATACACATAGGAAGTTCACATGTAGTGGAAGTAAACATAGTTTGTACACTGATCGACAAAAAAAAACTTTGAATTTGTCACAAAAAAAAAAAATGTACGAATTTTACTGAATTTAAGTTATAATAGAAAGATTATATACTCGTGAAGCTTTACGTGGATGATTAAATGGTGGTTTTTTTTTAAGTTTCAATCTTATTAGATAATTAGCCGACAAAATCACACGTTTTACAGTTGAAACACTTGCTTTAACACCACAAATTTCTTTGGTTTTGGGTGCTGAGAGGTGTGAATTGGACGCACTTCGAGCAATAAGTCACCTGTCCGCCGCAGTGGTTGCGTGCTCGACTCCGTTTTTGATATTTTTGTCATATTCGGCACTGTATCTTCAAAAGTTACTCTCAACATTTTGGCTTCTTCCAATTTTTTGATCGATTTTGATATGGCCAAGACCACTTTTATGATAGGGCTCAATTTGGCCTCTTTCGTACTCGGACAATTGCTATTCATGGCTTATTTTTCATTTAATATAAAGAAAATATATTAATTTACTAATTTGCAAACAAATTCTGTCGTTATATCGCCGAATTTTGCTCACAAACTGAAATTCATTCAGCTGAACCTATTCAGTTGAAGCAAAAATGAAGCATTAATTTTGTTACTCTTTCAGAAGAAAAAATAAATAAGCAATAAATATTAAGTTTACGAAAATCATACTTTGGCATCTTATTATTATATTATTATTATCTATAGAAAAAAAATTTCATGTAAATCGGAACATTGGTTTAGGAATTACAGCCCAATTCCTACCCCGGTAAGCATGAACCTATTCAGTTGATCGGCAGTGTATTTAACACAAATTAAAATACAATTATGAATAACCATTAAAAGAGAAGTTAGAAAAAATTCTTGAATATTAAACTAGAAAATATAATATAAATAAATATAAAGGAAAATAAATTTAGCTTGACACATTTCCCTCTCAACCATAGTAACAGTCACTGGAAAGAGTATGTTAGCAAGGTGGAACGACTGCGAGAGGAGCTTAATCGTCCAGAGGGTCAGCACCGTAAACAACGCCAGAATCATCAACAGCAAATCCATCATCACAAGAAGCAAAAGCAGCATCGTCCACACCGTCGACGTGGTCGAGGTCGAACCACTCCGACTCCTCTGAATGTCTCCTCGACGCAGACGCAATCGGAGAAGCTGCTGCCGGGGGAAGATGAATTGCTCAGCTCGAAGTTGCCTAATACGGAGTAAGTTGGGCAGATACACAAATTCATTCTGGAAACCGCAGTTGCCACTTCCGTTTCCGCTGCCATTTCCTGCCAGCTGTAAATTACTGGCCATTCAATTCATTGGTTTGCCCATCAACTTTACACAAACAACAGTCATTTTGTGAACACACACACACACACACACAGTGTATGCAGCTGAAAAGTTATGAATTTTAATAGAAATTCGCGTGCCAAAAGTTTTAACAGGGCAACTGGCAAAAATTGAATGCAAAAACTGCTGGCAATTAAAATAACGCATACGCCATGTACAACTTTTCTGTGGTTCTCCCACAATTGTTGCATAAAGATTTTAATATAGCCACAATTTTATCCCTCCCCGTTCTCTATTTATTTTCACAGTAATCAAAAGTTGGAGCAGCTGGAACAACATCATCGCGTTGCTCGTGCCGTGACCGCCAAAAAGGAACGCATCTGGGATTATGGCGTCATTCCCTATGAGATCGATGGCAATTTCAGTGGCCTGCACAAAGCCCTCTTCAAACAGGCCATGCGACACTGGGAGAACTCGACGTGCATCAAATTCGTGGAGCGCGATGCTGAAATACATCCCAATTACATAGTTTTCACTGTACGCAGTTGCGGGTAAGTTAATGCCAGATATCCTTGTTACAACGACTGTTGGCCCATCAGCTAGCTGTTGATCTTTACATAAATTATATAACAATTATATTTAATTAAAACTAGTATGAATTTATTAAGTACTAAACTATTAGTTACTTACTATCTATCTTAATAAGACAGTTGTCCTGTTTGCTGTTGATTTAACATAAAACCAGAAGGGAATCTAATACTCTGTTTTATAAAATAACACTTTTTTCTATCTTGTTCTAAACTATAATACAATTAAAATTTTTATAAAACTAGTAAAATTAATTAATTAATCAATTGCTCAATATCTTTCTTAAGAAGACAATTGACCCTTCAGTTTGCAGTTATTATTTACATAAAATAAGAAAAAGAGAATTCAAGTTTCGGTGTAAAACTTCTGTCTTTTCTGTTCTAAATAAAATATACAAATAAAATATAAATAAAACTAATAGAATTAATTAATTAACGCTTATCTAGATGCTGCTCGTTTGTGGGCAAACGTGGCAATGGACCACAGGCCATTTCGATTGGACGCAATTGTGACAAGTTTGGAATTGTGGTCCATGAACTGGGACACGTGGTGGGCTTCTGGCATGAGCACACGCGTCCAGATCGCGAGCAGCATGTGGTCATAGAGCATAACAACATTATGAAGGGACAGGACTACAATTTCAACATGTTGTCCGTCGATGATGTGAACTCCTTAGGAATGGCCTATGATTATGATTCAATTATGCATTACGCACGCAACACATTCTCAAAGGGAACGTACCTGGACACAATACTGCCCATTGAGATCAAAGGTCGCAAAAGGCCGGAGATTGGTCAACGTTTGCGGCTAAGTCAGGGCGATATTGCGCAGGCCAACTTGCTCTACAAGTGCCCCAAATGCGGTCGGACCTTTCAGGAGAGCACGGGAATCTTTGCCAGCCCCATGTACTACACGGCGGGTTCGCTAACCAACGAGACGGAGCACTGCGAGTGGCGAATCACGGCGACGCACGGCGAACGAGTTGTGCTCCGACTGGAAAATATGGTAGGACGGGGTTTAAATTTAAATAATCAGCAGGGAACGTAATTACTTTAAACTACAATATAAAAATTTCATGACATTAATTATTATTATAAATAATTTATTATAATGCAAAAATGATGAATTTTATGAATTGTCATTCATTATTTTCATCATTGATGATTTAAGATTCTTATCTATTTATTAATCAAAATTAAAATAACTTTTAATTTTTTGAATAAGGGTAGAACATAAAAATTTATTGAAATTTGTTTATTATTATCGACTTATTTCACTCTATTTATCGCTAAGGGAACAAAAATGATACTTGAATTATTTTGGGCTCCTTTGAGTTCCAAGTGTTGTTATTTTTCTGGCAAGTGTATTCTAATTCATTTCGTTACTGGTAACCGAAATTGTTGCTTGATATTGATGTTAATTTCTTATCCTCTCCAGAATATCTTCAAGTCGAATAACTGCGAGACTGACTATCTGGAGGTAAGAGATGGTTACTACTGCAAGTCGCCGTTAATTGGACGCTTCTGTGGCAAAGTGGCCAACGATGTGATCACCACACAAACCAGTCGCATGCTCCTGACCTACGTGAGTACGCATCGCAGTGAGGGCTATCGGGGCTTCAAAGCGGAGTTTGATGGTAAGCAACTGCTACTCGAAAATCATGATGAAGTGTGAAATTCCAAATCATTTTCGATTAGTTGTTTGTGGCGGCGATTTGTCCGTGGATGATGCCGAGGGTCGCCTGGAGTCACCCAACTATCCACTCGATTATTTGCCTAACAAGGAATGTGTATGGAAAATTACGGTGCCAAAGGGCTTCCAAGTGGCGCTGAAATTCCAGTCGTTTGAGGTCGAGAACCATGACAGCTGTGTCTACGACTATGTCGAGGTGCGAGACGGACCCGCACAGGATGCGCCGCTAATTGGCGTTTTCTGTGGCTACAAGCCACCGCCGAACATGAAGTGAGTGAAGTGCCGGCAAGTCCGACAAGTGCCCAACATCCCCTCAACATCCAACATCCAAAGCAACCCCCTCTAAACACTGAGAAACCAACTCGGCTTTTGTTCATCGTCACTTTCAGGTCAAGTGGCAATTCGATGTACGTGAAATTCGTGTCGGACTTATCGGTGCAGAAGGCGGGCTTCTCGGCCGTATTTATGAAGGAGGTGGACGAGTGCGAGACACAGAATCATGGCTGCGAGCACGAATGCATCAACACACTCGGCGGCTACGAATGCAGCTGTCACATTGGATACGAGCTGCACAGCGATAAGAAGCATTGCGAAGGTACGTCTCCATACCCGGTAATCGTTGTTTTAATGGGTATATTATATTACGTGCAATATGTGTAGGAGGAAAAGTAGGAAATCAGTATCAATCCGAACAGACCAGCAAACTAAATTCACCTAAATGGATTTCATTTGACCTCGAAAGAGCAGTCAATAACGGAAATTTTAAAACCAAGATTATTAAGGTTAAACCTAGAGCAACTTAATTTAGAACAGAGGCTTTTTAAAGTGACTTTCTAACATAGGAATAAATAAAATTTAATTATGTAACGGGTATCTTATAGTCGGCTACTCGACTATAGTGTTCTCGCTTGATTCATCTTGGTCTCACCCTGTTATGTTATACGTTTCAGATGCCTGCGGCGGTACTATCGAATATCCAAATGGCACCATAACCTCCCCCTCGTTTCCCGAATCGTATCCGCTGATGAAGGAGTGTATTTGGGAGATTATTGCACCGCCGAAACACAAAATCTCATTGAACTTTACGCATTTTGATTTGGAGGGCACGTCACATCAGCAATCCGACTGTGGCTACGATTCAGTGACCATTTACTCCAAGCTCACCGAGAATCGCCTCAAGAGGATTGGAACTTTCTGTGGCAGCGCCATTCCACCCACGGCCACGTCGGACAGTAATGCGTTGCGGGTTGAGTTCCATTCGGACAAGTCCGTCCAGGGCTCCGGGTTTGCAGCCGTATTTTTTACGGACATTGACGAGTGTGCCGTTAACAATGGAGGCTGTCAGCACGAGTGTCGCAATACCATTGGCTCCTACATGTGCTTCTGCCACAATGGATACTCGCTGCACGAGAATGGACACGACTGCAAGGAGGGAGAGTGCAAGTACGAGATATCTGCTTCCTTCGGCACTATCTACAGCCCCAACTATCCGGACAATTATCCGCCAAATGCCGACTGTGTTTGGCACTTTTCAACCACACCCGGACACCGCATCAAACTTATCTTTAACGAATTCAATGTGGAATCACATCAGGTAAATTAAACATTACTTATTTCAATCTGAAACAGTAGTGTCCAAAATATATTCTGCCGGCGTCGCAGCCGACACACGTACAGAGAGAGAGAGAGAGTACGTGTGTTCTATAAATAGCACGTTCGGCGGCTTGCTCTCTTACGATGCGTGTGTTCGGCTTATTGTTCTCTCACAAAGCGCTAGAATTTTATCATACACTGCAACTAATGCTTTGCTCTCTTTAATGTAACGATGCGACAGTACGAATATGTTTTCATTTAATTTTTGTGTGACACCACAGATCTGAAATTTTATCCTTTTTGAAACTCTTCTTTGGCTAGGAATGTACCTATGATAATGTGGCCATCTACGATGGTGAATCGGAACTTAGCTCCTTGCTGGGACGTTTCTGTGGAGACAAAATACCTTATCCCATATCATCTACCACAAATCAGCTCTACATGGTCCTAAAGACGGACAAGAACAAACAGATGAACGGATTTATGGCAATGCATTCGACTTGTAAGTTCTGTGCACTTTCAAAAGAGATAATTTTGTATTACACTTAAATCTAAATCCTTCCAGCCTGTGGTGGATATTTGCGTGCCACAAATCACGTACAACAATTCTACTCGCATGCGAGATTCAGTAATCAGGATTACAACGATAACATGGACTGTGAGTGGACCATTCAAGCTCCGCCCAACAGCAATGTCCAGCTGATCTTCCTCACCTTTGACATTGAGAGCAGCGAGAACTGCACCTACGACTATGTTCAGGTATTCTCTGGTATGGAGGATACAAGTGGGCCTATGTATGGCCAGTACTGTGGCAATGTGGTAAGTGGGAAGCTTTATATGGACATTTCCTAAACAGGGTTATCAAAGCTTGACAAAAACTTGTTTTTGTAAAATTATCTTCCACAAAGAAATTACAAAATATTAATGCTTAAAGTTGATGATGCATTTAAAAGATTATTTTATTCAAAAATTTCCCTCTTCAATCTTCAAAAATTGTATCATAAATTCTAAAAAGATTGAGTGTATTTATCTGTAAACATAATATTACCGAAAATTATAGCAGAAAAAGATACTTATAAAAAAAACCTCTTTACGAGGTAAAAGTCTAGTGACGAAAACATTTTTATGCCCCAAAATTTCTGATGTCCAATTTTGTGACGAATAATATTAAGATTTGGATACTTTGGGGGTTTAAATTTTAGCGGGTTTGATCGATTTCCCGCTAAGCTAGCGATTTCGCGAAAAAATCGTAAAACAAACGTTTCTAGATTTTTGATCGGGAACAAGTCCTCATTCAAACTTTTAAGCTATATAAACGATTTGATCCAATCAAACAGACAGACTGACTTTTCATCTCATTTTCGGAAGGCCACTAAAAATGTATTATCTTTTAAACCAGTGGTCGGATTTTCATGATCGAGGTGTCATTCGTCGCGTATTCTTGATACTAATAGTAAAAAATTTAAAAAAATATTAAAGGGCTCCAACGGCCCCATTTGCTCCAATCAATTAAATTTTGCCCCTCCCACTAACACCTGTTTATCTCACGAGCCAGGTGAGTTTCCAAAAGTCTTAGTATGCACGGTAAGCATCGGTATATAACTCGTCCTGATCGGGCAGTCATAGCAAATTTTCCAATCTTCCTGTATATATAGCTAGTCGCCTTTCGCACCCTTCGTGCTGCTTTCGTCACTAGCGCGGACTGCCGTCCACAGTTAAATTATAAGAAAAAACTTTTTTTAAGTTTTACAAATTCTCTTAAATGAATGTCTCTTATGTAATCATGGAAATGCCCATAGTTTATTTGATTTCGTCTTTTAATGCCTTGTTTATATATTGCAGCCGCCGCAGGATATCATATCGATGACGGACTCGTTGCTGGTGCGTTTCAAGACCGACAGTTCGGTGCCCATGAAGGGATTCTCGGCCTCGTATGTAGCTGTTGATCCCTTTGAGAATAGTGACGAGGATGTGGAAAATTCATATAGCTCTGAGATGGTTACACCATTTCCGGGCTCACTCAAAAGCATTTACATAGAGAACACCGAGGAGACGGACGACTACGGAGACATTAGTGAGAACCAGCTGGTGAATACTAAGTATCGTGGCAGTAAGATCTTGCCCATTAGTTACCAATCTTGGAGAAATTAGACAAAGATGAATATGATACATAGATTTGCTGGAAACGCACAAAATCATGACAATATAATAAAACAAAACGGAATTTATTTAACTATTTAGGCATATCGCGTACATATAGCAACATTTTTGCTCTCTTAACATAATCATAACATAGACTTCATTTTTGACCATGATGATCCCAATATTAAGTATACATAGATATTCAGAACAAATCGTTAGGTTATAGAATGCCAGGCATATCGCGTAAAGTGCAAAACAAAATAAAAAATAGTAATCTATATTTGAAAATTAATAAATTGATCGGTTTAGCAAAGGACCGCAACCTTTGACCTTATATCAATGATATATCATGTAAAATGTATGATTATTTCACAATTGCCATATAATATATATTTATTAATACTATTTCCTTTAGGCACTTCCTTAACCCTTTCTTCAACACTTGTAACTATTTAAGTCTTAACTATACATTAATTTTTACAATTATCTCAATGTGCAATTTCTACTGATTTGCAATAAATATTATTGCATTTTTCGGGTAACACTTACTATTCCTAGTGCATTTTCTGTAATTTCAATTTAGTCTAAGCGAATAAGTTGCCAAATTTTAAAAGCAAACGGAACAAAAAACTTATGTGTGTGTATCAATAATTCTGATATATTTGAATCAACTTAATACGTAATTAAATATATGAACTATTAATTAGTATGTTTAAAAACTATATCAATGGCATTTTACTCTTTATGGAAATCCTTTTGCACATGTCAGAGGCATCTGCAAATGGAATGGATTTTATTGCAGGAATTACCGCGAAATGTTTCGTTCGCTCAACGGACTTATGGTATGTCAAAAATGACCTGCCCTAAAGCCCAAGACAACACCTGATCCCGATTTGAGAAACAAAGCCGACATTTTTTCAGCTTCAGCTCAGTTTCAGGTAGACGGAATACAATGTCAAGGTGTAGGGATGCCCGAATCTAAACTCGTTGAATGCCAACAATCAACAGCAGGCAGACAGACAGACGACAGATCGCGTGGTGTTGCCATGGCGACTCCTGCCTCTCTCTTCTTCTCCCTTTCTATCTCTTTCTATCTATTGATCTCGTGGATCTCTTATACCTGTTGTTAAGTCCCAGAACCCTTAGGAATGTGTGTTTGCGAGCGCTTCTGGCAATATTCGGCAATCGCGGCGTTCGAGAGTTCAGTTATTACCTTCAGCTGGCCCGGCACGGTTGTCCGACACGTCTTAGAGTAAGAGCGAGAGCTAGAGACAGAGAGAGAGTGAGAAGAGTTCTTAAAAGAATACAAAACGTGTGCCATGTTATTGAAAGTGAAATTGATTTCAATATTTGCGGGATTATTAACAATCTCAATGCTGCTCGACTTTGCTCAGGGTATGAAACTCATAAAAGAGTGTGATGCAGATGATTGTGATTTGGATTACAGGGAACAAGCTGAAGATTTCATCGTAAGTTCACAACAATCAAAGAAATGGTGTGGAAACTTTCATGAATTTTATTGCAGTCGAATCCATATACAGCGAGTTTTAAAGCGCACAAAAAGATTTGGGCAACTGAATCAGAGCTGAAGTCGAGACGACAACAAAAAAAAGGGAAGACGACAGAAGACAAAAGAAAACAGAGTATGCGAAATATTTGGGGGTAAGTTTCAAGCTCCTTTCACACAATGCAATCTCGGGCACGTGCTGTACAATCCACTTGACTTGACAATAGCACAATAAGATGAATAAATTAGATACTCGTAAATCATCCCAGATCACAAGTCTTAAATTCGCCTCATCCCTCACTCCAGGACAGAACAACGACATAAATCAACGTTGGGCACAGTTGCTACTGCAGTGCCTCCTTTGCTTTGGACAGATGCATCCCGGGATGTGTTGATGCCACAGCCGTCCAGACGAATCCGTCGAGGCTTCACCGTTCGCCAGGAGCGGACTTGGGACTATGGCGTGATACCCTACGAGTTCGACACCATCTTCAGTGGCGCCCACAAGGCGCTCTTCAAGCAGGCCATGCGACACTGGGAGAATTCGACGTGCATCAAGTTTGTGGAACGCGATCCCAAGCTTCATTCCGACCATATATTTTTTACGATTAAGAGTTGTGGGTAAGACTCAGCTACACTTAATGAATTATTTAAAACACTTTCTTTAATTGCCGATAATACGCTTACCGTTAACCGGTACTAACCGATTGAAAATGGTAACCGTAACTGAAACCGTAACCGAAACAAGACACTTTAATATATTGATACCGAAAAACTGAACTTATTTCAACCCAAATAACCGTTAAGATACCGAATCAAAAATATCGGTAAACTTCGGTTCGGTCAAGTACAAAATTTAATTATATTGTTAAGGTGTAATCATCGTTTTATTTTTTTAATTTAACTTAATTTGATTTTTATTTCTGATTTATATACTGATTTCAATAAAAAGATCTTAATATTTGAAATTTATGATTAAAATTGTTCATATCATTAACATTTATGATTTTATTTGTGAACCGAAATCGTACCAGTATTTCGAAACCTAAACGTATAAAAAACCGGTAACCGTTAAGCAATCGATACTCAAAAATTTTGCATAGCCGATAACTTAAATGCGAACAGAACCGAAACCGTAACTGAAACAGATATTCGTATATATTTCAACTGTTTGCTTTCCTTTAGATGCTGCTCCTCCGTGGGCAAGAAAGGCAGCGGACGCCAGCCCATTTCCATTGGACCCAATTGTGAGGAGTTTGGCATCATTATACACGAGTTGGGCCACACCATTGGCTTCCATCACGAGCACGCACGTGGGGATCGGGACAAGCACATCAAAATCAATAAGACGAAAATCATACGTGGACAGGAATATAACTTCGATGTCGTGTCGCCGAAGGAATCCGATAAGCCTGTGCTGCCCTATGACTACAATTCCATCATGCACTATGCCAAGAACACCTTCTCCAAGAGCACGTATCTAGACACTATCACGCCCATAGGTCTGAGTCCTGGTGCTCACATCGAATTGGGACAGCGACGTAATCTGAGTCGAGGCGACATTAAGCAGGCCAATCTTCTGTACAAGTGTGCCGCCTGTGGACGCACCTTCCAGCAGAATTCTGGCCAGATTGTGGCTCCTCATTACGTTTACACGGGCAACAGCTTGCTGACCGACTTCGAGGGCAGCGGTGATGTCGACGCGGAGGCAACCACCGATCCTGATGCCTCCTTCAGCAAGTGTGAGTGGCGGATACAAGCCACGAACGGGGAGCGCATCATTCTGCAAGTTCAGGTGCTGCAACTGCTACTCTCGGAGAACTGCACACAAGATTATCTGGAGATTCGGGATGGTTACTGGCATCGGTCGCCACTTGTGCGTCGCCTTTGTGGCAACCACAGCAACGAGGTGATCACCACCGACTCAAGTCGCATGCTCATCACTTATGTCAATCACAATGCCGCCCAAGGATATCGAGGATTCATGGCACGTTTCGAGGGTACGTCCAGGATGATTCTCGGCTTCCATCGGTTTCCATTCATTATCTTCTTCAATCAATCCTTTCAGTGGTCTGTGGCGGCAGCATTCAAATGAGCAAAGATCAGTCCATAGACTCGCCCAACTATCCGCTGCAGTACATGCCAAACAAGGAGTGCGTTTGGCGGATCACAGCACCACCGCACCACCAGGTGGCCCTGCAGTTTCAATCCTTTGAGCTGGAAAATCACGACGGTTGCATCTACGACTACATCGAGATACGCGATGGCAGTGAAGATGACTCAAAGTTAATCGGACGTTTCTGTGGCGACAAGTTGCCACCGAACATCAAGTGAGTTCAAAGGCAAAACTTACCTCCTCCATCTCTCTGGATCAACTAACCTTATTGTAATCCATTTTAGAACCCATGGCAATCAAATGTACATTAAATTTGTATCGGATGGATCCGTAGAGAAGTTGGGATTCTCCGCCACACTCATGCTGGATGTGAACGAGTGCAGGTTCATGCAACACGGCTGTCAGCACATCTGCATCAACACCGTGGGCAGCTATCAGTGTGGATGCCACGCTGGCTACGAGCTGCAGGCCGATGGCAAATCCTGTGAAGGTCAGTGAAATTAGATATGTATAAAAAGGAAGCTCGACTATAGCCTTTCCCACCTGTTTTCAACGTGTATATATTCTTGATCAGTTTCAACAGCTGAGTCGATTTAGCCCTGTTCGTTTATCTGCCTGTCTGTCTGCTGTCCTTCTTTCTGTCCGTAAAAAAACTTCGATCTTAGAGACTAAAAGAGCTTGGAACTCCTAATTTGGAATTCAGAAGTCTGTTTGATATACAGATTTAATCTGTCCGTAAAAGGGTATATCGTATTTTTTACTCTCTGTTTCATGTTTTAATATATAAACCTTTTGTTTTTTAGATGCCTGCGGTGGAATTGTGGATGCAACACGGTCCAATGGCACAGTCTACTCGCCCTCGTATCCCGATCCGTATCCGAATGCCAAACAATGCGTCTGGGAGATTGTTGCGCCAGCGAATAAAGCAGTGTTCCTGAACTTTACACACTTTGATCTGGAGGGCACCAAATTCCAATGCAGCTACGACTATCTGATCATCTACTCGAAGATGCGCGACAATCGGCTGAGGAAGATTGGCACTTTCTGCGGAAACGAGCTGCCGCCGATTGTCAACTCCGAGCAGAATATTCTGCGCCTCGAATTCTACTCGGATCGCCACGTGACTCGCAAGGGATTTGCGGCTCAGTTCATTACAGGTAAGGATTATGATTGGGTATATTTTTGATATTGCATTTAATGCGTCTAATCTCCTCCAGACGTGGACGAGTGTGCGGTGAACAATGGTGGCTGCCAGCACAGATGCCTGAACACCTATGGAAGCTATCAGTGCAGCTGTCGGAACGGGTACACGCTGCACAAGAATGGGCACAACTGCACGGAGACCAAGTGCAAGTTCGAAATCACCGCGTCCAGGGGAGTGCTGCACAGTCCCAACTATCCGAATGACTATGCCCGAAATACTTATTGCTACTGGCACTTTAAGACTGTCCTGGGTCATCGCATCGGGCTCAATTTCCTTGACTTTGATGTGGAGAGTCATCAGGAGTGCATTTATGACTACGTTGCTATCTACGATGGACGATCCGAGAACAGTTCCACGCTGGGCACCTATTGCGGTGGCCAGGAGCCAGGAGCGGTGATTGCCTCCACCAATGAAATGTTCATGGTCCTCAAGACGGATGAGGGTCTCCAGCGCAAGGGTTTCCAGGCCGCATTTCAATCCGTATGCGGCGGCTATTTGCGTGCCACAAATCGCACCCAGACTTTTTACTCGCATCCTCGTTACGGAAAACGGCGGTACGATCACGAAACGTACTGCGACTGGCGCATCGAGTCGGATCCGGACAGCAGTGTGAAAATTAAGTTTCTTCAATTCGAAATCGAATACTCGGAGAAATGTAATTATGACTTCCTTGAGGTCACCGAGGAAGGCTACTCCATGAACACCCTTCATGGTCGCTTCTGTGGGAAACGAAAACCGCCCATAATTGTTTCCTACTCGGACACACTGCTTCTAAAGTTCCAAACCGATGGCAGTAATTCGATGCGCGGATTCGCCATATCATTTGTGGCCGTCGAGCCGCCAATCGAAAATGGAGCTAAGGATTTTGATTCAGTTACTCCATTTCCTGGCTACTTTAAGAATATGTATGCCGAGACGGCTGCTGCAGAGGAGCAAACAGTTCAACGGCCATAATGTGACTTGTATTTAACTTGTAATTATACTTTTGAGTCTTTTTATTGGATTTGTAAATAAATTAACTAAGATAATTAATTTCGAAGTTGCCGCTCTTTTAAACAAATTTGTCA
Source organism: Drosophila limbata (assembly GCA_963924055.1). Taxonomy (NCBI): domain Eukaryota; kingdom Metazoa; phylum Arthropoda; class Insecta; order Diptera; family Drosophilidae; genus Drosophila; species Drosophila limbata. Next base: position 8,505,460 of record OZ001352.1, read on the forward strand.
TTCTCTCTGCACAAGAAGTTTTACCACTTGCTACGAATACCAGTTTTTCATAGTCCAGCAGATATTTGGAACTTACGATACATTTTCTAAGCATTTTTCGAAAAAAATGTGTCGCTTAGTTAGCCAACTAGATATTGAAAAACGTCTTTATTTTCATTTTGGATTAGTTTTGAATTTGTCGCTCATTTAGCAAATTGCCATTCACAATGCGGGCACAGTGATGCCATCTGTTTACAGTATGTGCTAAAAAATACCAAAAGTCGTCTCAGGCACAAAAGCAACCCTAGCAAGCTGTTTTCAAAATGGCAACGGCGTCAGCGGCGCTTCGTTTCGAGTTTACAGTTTAATAGTCGCATCTCGCGCTAAATGTTGTAAATGGTGTTAATTGTTGTATCACTGTTTTAATTCTGTTCGTTTGTTCAAGTGTGTTATATTATTGTCAATTTTGCTTGTTATTGTTAGTGACGCACCAAAATGAGCGCCTTTGAGGTTGGTCTGCAATTAACACAAAGGAACATCATAGACAAAGTACTCATACAAATGTTCTGAATTTTATATATTTATGTAGATAACTGTAACGCCGTCGCGGCTTAAACAAAAGAAACGCATCGAGGGACGCGAACCCGCTGTGGTGGTAATGGCTCCATTCTCAGCCAAAGCAATTGTGCAATTCGAAGATGTGCCCGTCACGAAAACTGCAAGGCGCACTGTGCGTGTCATTAATCCAAGTGACGAGGATATTGAGGTTAGTTGGTCACCAAATAGTAAGATGGTTGTTAGATAGTCACCGAACGCCTCTGTCGGCTTGGCAACTATGTATTTATTTTATCAATGTCTTGGCATTGACTTTAACCCAATTATCTTTTACTTTTTAAGGTAAAAGTAACAAAGCCAATGAAAGAGGAGCACAATCTGAGCCTTGAGTGGATGGAACATACTGTGCCGGCGCGGGATGAAGTGACCATGGAATTGGTGTGGAGTCCACTGATAGATGTTGCATGCAAGGAAACACTGCAGCTGCTGGACAATCGCAACTTTCGCAAGGAAGTCATGATTATTCTCAAGTCCAAAAGCAACCAGCCAGCAAGGGTGAGACTCGCTAAGCTTTGATCTGTCGTCAACTGCTCATATGTACATATATTCATCCCCTTTGTTTTGTTCTTTTCTTGCTACCTGAAGTCTACGCGCAAATTTCCCACAGTCGGCAAGACGTTGCAACTTAAATCGCCTACTGGCAGCAACAAGACACAGAAAAATGTAATTGCAGCTGCACAGCAAAGGAAGCGCATGTCAAGTGGACACACAGTGGTCACATCGACAACGGCTAAGCCAGTCTGGCGTAATGGTCCCGCCGCACGACGGGCGTCCACAGCGCAAGCGCCGCTGAGCGAGCGTAATGTGTATGGAGCGGCGTCTTCTTCAGTCTTAGATGTTTCTGAGGTGAAACCGTTTGTTTCACCACAGAATCGTAACTGCAAGGAGAATGTTAGTCCCATGACGCCGGGCAACGTATTTAATTTGATTGACAAAATGCAATTCACGCCACTGGGAGATGTAGCAGGTGGATCATCATTGGCAAAGGCTTTGCCCGACAACCTTGCTGCCTGGCCAACTCCAACGCTTAACATAACTTCGACTCTCACACATAACGTCAACGACTTGCGTCCACGTCGACTTAACTCTGCACTGGACGAGGATCAGACTCCCTCAAACAAAACATTCGATGTCAAGCATTCGGACACATTGAACATGTCCACAGACACCTTAGATTGCTCCATAATCACGCTGAACAAGACAACAACCATTGTGCCGGCAACACAAACACGTGCCCTGGCCTGCATACGAGAGGAGGACGGCAGTCCGCCGAATTTGGCAGCCCAGTCGCCACCCAAGAGCAAAGTGTATGATCTCAAGCGGGATATTACTGTGGTGGGATCACCGCTGCGCAAGTACTCGGAATCAATGAAGAATCTATCATTGTTATCGCCGCAATCGAAAATTGCTATACAGGGATCGATGCCAAATTTGAATGAAATGCTTCCTCTTCGATCCATTGAACAGAATCGTTACTATCAACAGCAGCAGCAGCAACAACAACAACTACAGCTGCCGACCACATGCCTCGATAACTCCTGCTCCAGTGAGACGAGCATTGTGTCCCAGCACGATGTGTTGTTCAATCAATGTGAGATTCTGGCTCAATCTAGTCGCTGCAACATACACGAGGTGGGCAAGAAGATCCAAAAGGTCAAGGAAGTAAAGCAACTGGAAGTCACTATCAGTGGACACAAGCGTCGATCGCACGAGCTGAGTTTCTCCGATGCACCCAGCAACGAATCTCTGCATCGCCCTGAAACAATGGCCATTTCACCGCCCAAGCGGCAAAGAGTTGAGGTCACCAGCTTCTCGCCGACCAATGCCTCGGCGCGGGGCGTCAAGGCGTGGCCGCGTGCCCAGCCCAAGAAGTTTAAGTTGGCGCAAACGATGTCGCTGCTCAAGAAGCCGGCAACTCCGCTCAAGACACGGGAACAGCAGTCAATTAAGCTGTACGATTCGGATCTGTACATGCAATCGTATATTAATCCAGATCCCTTTGCTGCCAGCACAACTGTGGATCCGTTTCTGGCCTCCACCATGTATCTGGATGAACAGGCCGTGGAGCGGCATCAGGCGGACTTTAAGAAGTGGTTGAATGCCTTGGTTAGCATACCCGCTGATCTCGATGCGGATAGCAATAGCAAAATCGATGTGGGCAAGCTGTTTAACGAGGTGCGCAACAAGGAATTGTCACTGGCGCCAACGAAGGAAGCCCAATCGATGAATTACCTGACCACGTTTCGTCTGGAGTCCCTGCGTCGTGCCGCTGTTGAGCTGTTCTTCAGTGAAGAGATGCGTCTGCCCTGCTCCAAGGTAGCCGTGTATGTCCAAAAGCAGGCGCTGCGCATTCGCAGTGATCGGAACTTGCATCTGGATGTGGTCATGCAACGCACCATTCTGGAGCTGCTGCTCTGCTTTAATCCACTCTGGTTGCGTCTGGGCTTGGAGGTGGTCTTTGGCGAGAAGCTGCATCTCAATTCAAATCGCGACATTGTTGGCCTCAGCACATTCATACTAAATCGCCTGTTCCGCAACAAGTTCGAGGAGCAAAAGTTCAGCAAGGCTTACACTTTAACGGAGGAGTATGCGGAGACAATAAAGAAGCACACGCTTCAGAAGATTCTGTTCCTTTTGCTGTTCCTCGATCAGGCCAAACAGCGTCGCATCATCAAGCACAATCCGTGTCTGTTTGTCAAGAAGTCGCCGCACAAGGAAACCAAGGATATTCTGCTGCGCTTCTCCTCCGAGCTAATAGCCAATCTGGGTGACATTACCCGTGAACTGCGTCGCATGGGATATGTGCTGCAGCACAAGCAGACTTACCTGGACGAGTTCGATTATGCCTTCAGCAATCTGGCCGTGGATCTACGCGATGGCGTCCGCCTCACGCGTGTCATGGAGGTCATCCTGCTGCGCGACGATCTCACCCAGCAATTGCGTGTTCCAGCCATTTCCCGCTTGCAGCGCATATTCAATGTGAAGCTTGCCTTGGGCGCCCTGCAAAATGCTGACTTCCAGCTCGGCGGCGACATCTCTGCCGCCGACATTGTCGATGGCTATCGGGAGAAGACACTCTCCCTGCTCTGGCAGCTCTGTTACAAATTCCGTTCACCGAAATTCAATGCTGCTGCACGTGTCCTGCAGACGTGGTGGCGTCGTCGCTGGCTCCATGTTGTCATTCGACGTCGCATTCGGGATCGCGCCGCCATCCGCATCCAAGCCGCGATCCGTGGCCATCAGGCGCGCAAGTTTGTTCAATTGTACCGTGTGGAACGGCTGCAAGCCACCATCGTGCTGCAGAAATACACACGTCGCTATTTGGCCCAGAAGCATTTGTATGAAATGTACCACAATATTGTCAGAATTCAGGTCTGGTGGCGTGCCCAGCGTCTGGGACGATTGGTGCGCCAACAGTTTCTGCATCTCCGTGAATCGACCATATTCCTGCAAAGGATTTGGCGACGCCGCATGTTCTCCAAAAAGCTGCTGGCTTACGCCGCAACTGCGCGTCTGCAGCGCGATCAAATGCATCAGGCGGCTGCCTCCTGCATCCAGATGCATTGGCGTGCCTTCTGCTGTGGCAGGGAACAGCGTAAGAAGTATCTGCGACAACTACAACTAATCAAATTTGTGCAGCAGAGTGTGCGGAACAAGTGGTTGACGCAACGAACCCACAATCAGTTCCAAATCCTTCGCCAAGCTACGTTGGTCCTACAGCGACGTTATCGCGCACGTATCGAGATGCTCAGGACTCGTCGCAGCTATGTGCTTCAACGTCGCAGCGTCATTATCCTGCAGCGACAATGGAGGGCGACTCTCGAAATGCGCAGGCAGCTACAAGACTATCGCAGGATGAAGCGGAGCGCCGTCCTAATCCAGTCCAAGTATCGAGCCCGACTGCAAATGCGGCGACAGCGCCATGATTATGTGCAGCTGAAAGGTGCCGCAGTTGTGTTGCAACAACATTATCGAGCACGTCTGCAGATGCTGCAGGCACAGCGTCGTTATGCCAAGGATCGACAATGTATTATTAACCTGCAACGACGATGGAGAGCAACGCGGGAGATGCGTCGTCAGTATCGTTACTATCAGCAGTTGAAAATGGTCACTCTATTGCTGCAGAGCAAACATCGCGCCCGAATCCAGATGAGACAGCAGCGCCGGGATTTCATTCAGCTGAAGGATGCGGCCCTCGTCCTTCAGAGACAGTGGCGTGCACGGCATCTGATGCGGCTGCAGCGTCAGCAGTTCCAGCTTCAGCGACATGCCGCTGTCGTTATCCAACGAGGCTTCCGTGCCTTCAAGTCCATGCGCTACCTGAATGCCAAATATCGTGGCACCAAGGCCGCCGTTTCCTGTTTGCAAATGCACTGGCGGAACTATTTGCTGGGCAAAAGACAGCGACAGAATTATCTGCAACTTTGCCAGGCAGCGCTTACACTGCAGATCCGCTATCGTGCTCGACTGGCGATGCGCCGGCAGAGAGACAGTTACCAGCAACTGAGACTGATGGCCATTCGAGTGCAGCGACGCTATAGAGCTCAGTTGTCCATGCGAAAGCAGCTTGCCACGTACCAAAGGCAACGTGGACTCATCGTGCAGCTGCAGCGACGCTATCGCGCTCAGTTGGCCATGAGATCAGCACGCAAGAGTTTCCAGCGGCGACGACAGGCTGCCTCTCGCATCCAGTTGTGGTGGCGTAGTCTCGAGGAGATGCGCCTAGTTCGTCAGGGCTATCGACGCGTTCGCTTCTGTTCCATAACCCTGCAGCGTAAATGGCGTGCCACATTACAGGCACGACGACAGCGCCAGATCTTCCTGGCAACCATCGATAAAGTGCGTCACCTGCAGCGCTGTCTGCGCTCCATGCTGCTCATGCGAGAGCAGCGTCGTCAGTTCCTGCGTGAACGAGAGGCTGCCATCGTTCTCCAGCGTCGTTATCGCGCTCGCCGAGCTATGCTCACTGCATTGGCGCAGTATCAACGGCTGCAATCGGTCACCATTTGGGTGCAACACAAATTCCGTGCCAATCGGAGCATGCTCCAGAAGCGCAGCCAGTTTCAGCTGCTTCGCAAGATCACAGTTCATCTGCAGCAAAAGTTTCGTGGTAAGCGTTTGATGCTGGTGCAGCAGAAACGTTTCCAGCTTTTGACTCGATGCGTTGTGGACTTCCAAGCCCATGTGCGTGGCTATCTTGCTCGCAAGCGTTTCCAGGCATTGATGACCCCTGAGATGATGGATCTTCTGCGTCAAAAACGGGCTGCCAAAGTTATTCAACGCTACTGGCGTGGTTATCGCACACGCCGACGACAACGCCATGCCGGATTACTCGCCATCCGGCGGCGTCTTTTACAGCTTCGCCAGGAGGCGACAGCCATGAATTCAGTACGCTCCAAAGTCCAGGACTCTGTGCGTATTTTGCGTGGCCGCTTTATTGCCTCGGATGCGTTAACTGTCCTCAGTCAGCTTGGTAAGAAATTGAGTATTTTAAATTGTACATAATCTGTTCCTCCAGTAATAAGTCTATATAATGTTTAATTCTTTATTTATATGTATTCGAGAATTAAATGAATAAATATTTGTATATTGATTGTATAGCATATTTAGTTTCGATTGTTCCCTGCAAACCAACTAATTTACTAATGGTTAATAAATTGTCTTCTGTTTTCAGACCGTTTATCCCGGACGGTGCCCCACCTGCTCATGTGGTGCTCTGAGTTCATGTCTACCTTTTGTTATGGAATCATGGCGCAGGCAATTCGCTCGGAGGTTGACAAGCAGCTAATCGAGCGATGCAGTCGCATTATTCTCAATCTCGCACGTTACAACAGCACAACAGTGAACACATTCCAGGAGGGCGGACTCGTGACCATTGCCCAGATGCTTCTGCGTTGGTGTGATAAGGACAGTGAAATCTTTAACACGCTATGCACGCTTATCTGGGTCTTTGCCCACTGTCCAAAGAAACGAAGGGTAAGTCTGCTTTGGCATTCACTTGGCAACTTGGACTAATCTCATGTCATATCGCGATCCAGGTTATTCACAACTACATGACCAATACGGAGGCCATTTACATGGTTCGCGAAACAAAGAAACTGGTTGCCCGCAAGGAAAAGATGAAACAGAATGCACGAAAGCATCCTGTTGCTGCCTTTAGTCGTTATGGCCAACAAACTCCGACGTTTTCGCCACGTGCCTTGCCTAGCCTGGAGCCAGACTTTGGCATCATACGGAGTAATCCTTATACTTTCATATCATCGGTGTTTGCATTCGACACGATTCTCTGCAAGCTGAAGATTGATCTTATCTAGTTAAATGATCATACTTGTTGTTTAAGTTAGGGGCAAGGAGCTCGTTTAAAATCTGTAGTTAAATGTTTTGAACGTGTTCGATTTATGTTTTGTATGTACTGAATTGATTCTTAATGTTTTGTAAATGAACTGAAAATGAAAATAAACGATACGTTTTCTATTAAATGAAAAAGAAATATTGCTGGCTTTTTGCTCGCACAGTTTTGCAGTGCCCAGTTTAATGTTTATTGAAATATATTCACAAAACAATTACATATATTTAAATTTAAATAATCACTTTGTTTAAATAATTAGACGTGCTCAAGTATATACTTGTTACTACTAGATTTTTACGCGTTTCGTTTCGGTTACAACGAATTCTTCCGACTGCTGCGTGTGTTTCAGCTCAATATGGGAGACAGAGTGCCCCAAATACATATTGTACATGTATTCAGTTATAAATATAATAATGCCCCATTAAAGTGTGTACATAGATGTATATATATATATTTAATATATTTATTAAAATTTGATTAGATCGAATAAGTATGTTTAATTGAATATTTTTATGTTCGTTCATAATTTCTGTAATATTTAATTGCACACGCCAGTTTTTTATTTATATTTTTGTAGAATTTTCTCTTTTTTTTTTTGGTTGCCATTTCTTTTTGCATTTTAAACTAAAATGTTGCTGCAGTTTAACGCCTCAACTGAATAACTTAAATTAAAATGTATTTCCTTTTTTTTTTGATTAAGTTTTCGATTTTTAGTTGAGCTTCTTGGAATGTAATTAATGTTTTGACTTTGCTCAAAGTCTTCGCCAAGTAAAAAGTTTCCGGTTTACTTTGGCCTCTCACAAAGGACACACGGCTGGAATTGGGATCTGTGTGTCATCTCTGTTTGAGCTGGAGGTCAAGTGACCTTAACGCCTTCCCAGACCAAAGTTAAACGGTTGTGGACGCGTCGTCCGCTTATTTTGTCGGCCTCCCTGTCGTCCTGCAAAAAGATACAAAAATCGTATTGTAGTAGCACATAAGAAAGGAGAATTCAATATTAGTAAAGTAAGAACAATGGTAAACATAGTTATATTATTAACATATTTAGATTAGAACTAGAGGTGGAGAACTATCGATAGTCGGCTCCATCGATAGTCAGCGATATTGTTTTTCAAACCATCGATAGTTTTCGATAGTGTGTTTATTTAAGCATATATGTATTTTATATTCCAAAAATTTTAAATTTTTATATAAAATTCTAATTAAAATTTGAAATTGGTATTAATTTTTAATAATGTTTTGCTATTAGCTATTGTTGTAATAACCAAAATTCGACGAACTAAATCTTTTTGTCCAGCCTACTGAACATGCGCTCGGACTCGGTCCAGTTCCTTTACGTTCTTCTTTACCTTTTTCGACTATAGTAAGGAACTTGTCCATGTCATAAAATATATAATTATTAAAAACAAATCTTAAACGTTTCCGAAGCTCTGCAGATGCCAAATGCGCGTCTTTCTGTGACATGGGGCCTATAATGTTTAGGTATTTGCCAGGCAATTTATGCGAATGCCAATAAGTTTGTGTCGACGCAAACCGAATCTGCAGAAGATAAAATATAAAAGCCCTCTCTACTTCTGCATTCGACTTTGGCAACGATAGAAAAGTCTTAGCGAATATAACCACTTCTGAAAAAGGGCCTGCAGAGTCTAGATATTTGTTTGCTTTGGACTAAAATTTTGACGTATTTTTAACATTCTCCCATTTTAAGAGTTGAGTTTTGGGGTACTGGGAAACTTTTTTCGTTCTAATATCGTTTCCAATTTCAAAAAGTTCCAATATTGGCAGTATATAATCCTCTTTGGATTTCATTTAATTAAAGCTAAAAAAAGCCAGATTTTCGGATACAAGATGTTTGAGATTTTTCCCGGCTGAAGCAGTTTAAAACCAGACAAATCTATTCGAAAAAAGAGCCAAATTGGTATCACTGATCGGGATGACGAAATAAAGAGTCGTTCAGTCCTCAGACTGCGTTCCCTTAATTAGGAACTCACCTGCAGATGCCATAAAGCCCGGCGGCAGCGCCCTGTAATCAATCTCATTGTCCTGATCGTAATCGTAGTCGCTGCGCTTTCCCAGGCCAAAGGAGTAAGGACGCGAACGCTTGCCCAGACCAAAGTTGTACACCGGCAGACGCTTCATGCCGGCTCCTCCATTCGTGTACATATAGGCACGGCGTCCCAGTCCAAAGGCGTAGCGCTCCATCCGTTTGTCGATATCGCCCCCGTTATCCTGCGCATCCTCGACAGGACTCATTAGCATATCGCTATCGCCATCGACATCTCTGCCGACTTGGCTGCGTGGTTCGTTCCCGCCGATTGCCGGAGAGCCGCATACGTATCCCAGACAGAAGAGCGCCAGGAGCAGCAGTTGGGCGTTCGCGTTCAGCATATTCATTGTCCCAGACGTGTCACGGCACGTGCCTCCTCGTCCTGTTCCTCGACTTATCTGCAAGTTAACCAAACGACGGCTCAAACATCAATTACATTCTCTCTTTTTTTCGTTACGACCAGTTGTCAACTGGAGACCCATATTTATTCGGGTAAAAATAATATATTTAAATTTTAAAACAAAACAAATACAACAGAAATTTGATAATAATTGACTAGCAGATATCCTGTTTAAAAAAAATATTGTAATATTAAAAGTATAATTTATTTATTTATTTATTTTTTGTCAAGCTGAAGGCCGCCGACAATATAAATTTCAATATAAATTTCATTAAACATTAAAACTAAACAATTTTCAATGGAAAAATTAAATTTAAGTTAAAAAGAAAAAAGACAAAATTAATTAAACTAAAGTATAAGACCTAAATACTCTGGGGTATCTTATAAAATAAAGAAATATCTTATACAAAAAGAAAAGTTTATGAAAATATAAAATAATACCAAATTTACAGATATTTACACATTTTTTAACGGATTTTAACACAGACGCATGACATGATTTTCTTAATCAAATTATAGCAAAAAGATAATTAAAATTGTATTTTAAATTAATTGTCATTGAACTATTTTTTACTTAGTTCCTTAATAATTTTTTTATTTGTATGCAATGTAAAAATACTGAAAATTAAACTTGTGTTGTATGGAAATTGAAAATTGGCTTTTAAGTAGAATAATATACCCAACTCTGGTTCCTAGTTTGGCAAGGAAATGTTCAGGAATTCCGCACATATGTACATATACGCAAACAGATGTCAAATGGCAACAAATTTCCGAGCTTTGACAGGTTGGAGACAAGCAAACAATAAATAAAAAAACAAAAATAGAAATAGAAACTGAAAACAGAAACACACGCAATGGAATGCTTAAAAATGTGTTGTAGCTTTTCAGTTCAGAGCAACGTGAGGAGAAGCTTAAAATTTTCAACTTCAAATGCGACAGACAGCAGAGTTTTCTGCTGGCCTTGCAATCTGTAGTTGGTTGTAGTGAGTTGTTGCCACCCTTTACTTGAACCCATTAAAATTGAGGTTTCTTCTTGGCCAGCTTTGGCTGTCACCTGAATGGTAGCATTGTCCGAAGGTTTGCTGACTTTGTGCTCTGTGCCGAGCTTAATCCGCGAATGATGCGACAATTAAGTTGGCCAGCTTTAAATGTGGCTGACAGCAGCTGCCGTTAGTTGGTTACACGCGCAAAGGAGCTGCAAACACTTTACCGAGTCCAAGTGTCAGTCATTTGGTATCTCAGATCTCACTCAGGCCATCAACTTTTGCCATTGCAGTCAATGTGTCGCTTCTCTAATTGAAAGAACATAACAGAAGTGAACATGCCATGTCATTTTATTGTTGTGTTTGCAATACTCGCATCTCGTCTCTGACTGCATTTCCCAACACTTCCTTGATGCAAGTGCTTTGCACTCTGGGCACGTAGCCGCCGTTGGGGCAACTGTTGACCAATGGAAGTGTTATTGTAACTCGTAGTTTTCTTTGACAAACCACTTGTAGTTTGCACAGGCAAATGAAGTCGCCGCTTAAGACAAGAAAAGTCAGGAAAAGACAAGACAATTTTCCATTAGCTGAAGGAGCTTAACGAGGCTTACTTCTTAGCGCCAATTGATGTGACATTGAATCCCCAGTTCACGTTGTCTCACATAATGATGTGCAAACATTGGAGAAGCACACTGAGTTAATTGTAACATGCGCTTCTCCATAACCTTTCATAAATTGCACATACGCAACGTTGGCTGTCATAAATTGTCGCTGGCATGCAACAACAAATCATGCAACAGGTTACACACACACCACACCGCAGGGTCATCAAGGCCAGATGGGAGCCTTCTTCTTGCCATGATTTACAATCCTGGTGGCAGCAACAGCTGCGCATTTTCCACGCCGCACAATGAAAGCGAACGCGATGTTGATAATAGGCGGAAAATCGTCACATTCACATTCGCTGGGACTTTATCAAACGTTATATGAATGTGAATGTTGACATTTGCAGCACAATCGTAAATCTGCACGGCGAAACTTCTTTGAATCGCATCATGCAACAATAAAACCTTGTTTGTCGCAGCACAATATTGAAAACAATAAACCTTTTTCGCCGTGCAACTTTAGCTGCTTTTAGATGCTCCGTCGGCATTATCTGTTTATGAATTTACGGCCATAACTTTTGTGGCCTGACCATGGCCCATTGGCCTGTTCTGTTGTGTTTTGTTCTGCTCTGCTCTGTTCCTTGGCTTTCTCATATCCGTCGCGGCGATTAGATTGTCCGCAAGCAAAAATGCAGCGGAAATTCCAAAAAGGGTCTTTGCTGTTTTCTAATTAAGTTGGCAAAACTTTCGCTGCCACGGCTACAAAAATTGCAATGCCTGGCAAATTGGCCAAGACGCTAAAAAGGTGAATGGCGAGCAAGAAAAGGATATGAGCAGCAAAAACCAACACACAACTTGAGCTGGTAGCGTCGTAGATTGAATATGTATCTATGTAAACTACAAACTACATTTATTTAAAAGTAAATTTAGCTAGAATCAAGGCGGTTATACATACATACATTTAGATATTTTGTACAATCTGTTTTAAAAATCTAATAAAATCTTTATCCTTTTCTTTGTCGTACAATTTGAATACTATTGAAGGACGGTTTTCAACTTTTTCGAATTTGGATTGATTCTTTCCGAGCCGTTCTCCGGCGTGAACTTGAATTAATTTATGATCTTGCTCATCTTGCCCTTCATAATATTCACTACTTAAAAATTGAAATATTAACGAATGATTCCGATTTTAAAATATTTTTGGATTTGAATTTTTCTAAATCTTGTCTTTCAAAATTTTTATACTCTGAAAAGATTTCTTAGTTGAATTTCCTACTTTATGATTCCCTTTCTTTCATCCTTCTTTTCGGTTTCTTAAAGTCTTATTTTAGTCTTACACATATATCTAAACAGCTGAATTTAAAACGTTTAAGCCGCAGGAATTGCTATACAAATGAGGCAAAAATTGAAACGCACGCAATTTTAACATATTTTCTACTTTTTTCCTTTTTAAATTGCAAGCCACAAAAGGTAACAACACCCTCGTTGGATAAGCTGCTTAATTGAGTTACGCTCAGGTAATGAAGTGGCCAACTTCTGTAGGCCAAGTTATGGCGGTTAGGCATTGAAGCACTAGTGAAAAGGCACAGTTCACTCGGGGCTATGTTGTGTTTTTTTTTTCATTTAGCAATAAAATAAATTATTTATTTATTTAGCTATTTCCTAAATAAACAATATGTTTACTACGTACAAGTTTTGCCCATGGCATCTCACTACATCTTTGGCTTCAGATTCTTGCCATCAATCAACAATTGTCCTCCGATTTGTTTATTTAATATTTTTTGTGTCTAGCTTTTGGGTGGTTTTTTTCTTTGTTGTTGGTCTTATTGATTTAATTGCAATTTGATTGAGGCTTGCCTTTTGTCTTTAGGCCTGATTCGTTTTTGTCTTCGCCTTCACATGACATGTCCTCCATACGCCCTGTTGTCCCTCGAATCTTTTCCCCCTTCTATCTTTTTCATGTCATTTGACGCTGCAAGCGATTCCCATAATCAAATTTATCTTCATATTCCTCGCAATTGAAATTGTATTGGATTTAGGCTGTTTTCTTTAGATCTTTTCACGTCTAAAATGTAGATTGAAATAGCATTGCATACTTTTGAGGGCTAGCCCAGTCAGATTCCAGCTTTTTACTTAGATGGAAGCAGAATCTAGTTCTGATCAACTCAACGGTGTAAAACTCTCTATCGGTCTAGGTTAATGTTAATGAAGATTTATATTTGAAACAATTGTTGTAATGTTCAATATTTTTCCGAAACTTGGAGTTGGATTAAATATTAAAAAAAAGAGTTTTTGGGTCTTTTCAATTCGATTATCAATATGTTACATATACTTAAATATAAATAAAAAAATTTATAAAATAAATTTCACATATATTTGACTTTACTTGTTGGATAAAAATCTAGCATTTAAGATATTCCTTATTTGTGAAATGAGGAAAGACCGCTTTAAAATTAAAACAAATTTGCATAGAAACCGACAACTGAGCAGACGAGCTGATTAAGCAATTCATGACAAATAATAAGGATTTGATATTCGCAATTTGCCATGCATATTTAACTCAATCTAATTAAAATAAAAAAATGTATTTTAACAGGATTTTTCTTTGCCGATTTGCATATGTGTCTGTACGTGTCACATTTGAAATATACATGTTAATGCATATTAAATTTCCTTTGATTATTGACAGCTTACAAGCTGCGACTTGGTAAACCGGACCATCTTATTTACAAATGTAATTTAAGTTCAGGGAATAGAAACTTCCGAAATATTTGTTTAACATGTTTAGAATATTTTAAACATAAAAATGTTGATTGTTTGTGAACTCAGTATTCCCATTTATAACTAAGTAAATGACTTACATTTAAATACAGGAAAGTTTTTCCCGCGGCACACGAATATTGACAATAGAAAAACGCCAATTACCGAAAAAGTTTAAATTAATTTTATGCACAAGATTTTCAACACAAACACTTTGTAAGTCTCAAGTTTGAGTAAATTGTCCTTTTGGGCAGGAAACTTGCTGCTGCTGCTGCTGCACGTTGACAGATCAAATGTCGGTTAAGTTTTGAATCCTCGGTGGCTAAAACGCTCGTTCTTATATGCAAAGGCAGCCGAGGACTTTTCGCTTTTCGCGCTTGTTTGTTATCAGTTCTGTTCAGTTCAGTTCGGTGTTAACGCCCACGGAAAAAGCAACAGTCGACGACGAATGACGACAATGTGTGCCGTGGTGTGTAGTCGTGTAAGCTGGTGTGGGTTGGTGTGGTGAGTTCCATTTGTGTTTGGCTATTTGACCACGCTGTACACTTGTTACACGATTGTACCGTGGTTGCCATCGCTCAGGACTTTCATAGGATGTACACAGAAAAAAAAATCCGGGATATTTAGCCCGGATTCAATCCGAAACGATGTCAAAAGTGGGGTAATCTCGGATTTACTTAAACCAAGTATGAAATACTTGATTTTTTCAATCCCGAATTCAATCCTAAAAATTCTTAAAACAAAACATAAAAAAAAAAAAAATTTTTTTTACTTATTTTTTATTCTGATTTTTTTTTATATTTTATTCTGGTTTTTTTTTTATTTTTTATTCTGGCTTTTTTTTTTTTTTAATCTTTTTTATTTTTTTTTATGGTTTTAAGCATTTTAACTTTTTTAAAATTTTTGTTTTTTAATTTTTTTTTTAAATTTTTTTTTCAACCTTTTTTATTTAATTTTTTTTTAAACATTTTTTATTTATTGTATTTTTTTAAAACATTTTTTATTTAATGTTTTTTTTTTAACATTTTTTTTTTAATGAAGGGAATGTTTGTGACTGCAATTGACTGGGGGAATCGAACCCAGGTTTTTTTTCAAACAGGTCGGCGACTCTAACCACTGAGCCATCGGACCAGTTGAAATGAGAGAGGCCGAGAGAGAATCAAGTAATTTGGGCTTATTTTCCCATATTAATCCCGATACAGGCTTGATTATTCAAATCAATCCTGAAAACATACTTAAAAAATGCAGGCTTGAATCAAGAATTTTAGGCTTGATTTTAGAACGGCTTTTTTTTTTCTGTGTAACAAGTGGCTATGACCATGATGCGATTTGGCCGGTGTCTTGGCATTGAAGCCAAGTTGCACTCTACAACTTGCTTATTAACGTGGTTAACACTGTGTGATAAGAGAAACTGGAGATGTTGTGAAAAATGGTTCAGTGACTTCTGACATCCATCCAAAATATAATTAAAAGGGTATATTGTACTCTTTGAAATGTGTATGACAGGCAGAAGGAAGCATCTCTGATCCTATAGAGTATATATATTCTAGATCAGCATCAGCAGCCGAGTCGATATAGCCAAGATCGGAAAAATAGACAGGTGGTAATCACTGTTTTGAGTTTATAAGCAATGTAAGTGCCTAAAAGTACGCAATAAAAATAATTCAGATTCATTTAATTAAGAAACGGATATCCTATAGTCGGGAGCTCGACTATAGCTTTTTCCGCTTGTTAACAATGAGTTACAATTACAAATCCATCACAAGGAAATAAGCGATTTCTAATTGAAATAAATCTCATTAGAGTGCCTTATCAGCCGCCCCCAAGTACACTCCATTACACTCTATTACAAAAGAACCGAATAAGTGCAAAGTGTGGGTGGGTGTAACATAATGCATGCATGTAAGTATGTAAGTATGTGACCAACCAACTATTTCTCAATTTCATTGAAAAATTGTCAACTAGCCGAGCTGCGCATTAGTCAAATGCTGAACTGAGAACTTGCCCGTCGTCGTTTTGCCCGTCAGCGACTTTTCCTAAGCTTTCCTTTGCCTTTTCATTTTATTTTTTATTTAATTTTTTTTCTTTTTGTATAAGTTTTCTATTGCTTTGCTTTGTGGCAGGCAGCCAGCTGACAGTTTAAATGACATGCATGCTATTTGTTTGTCTGCATATGCCCCCTGCTCCATTCTGATCCTGATATGCGCATCCTTTAACTGTGCCTGTAACATTTCAAAAGCCATGGAACGCCATGGAATTTTATGCGGCATGCCTTTTACTTATTTATTTTTACAGGACTCTTGGTCTTGTGGTCTTGTGGCTGCCTCTGGCTTTGCACTCGCTTCTAACGATTTACAAATGTCATGTTAACTACTTGGAACTCCATCGATGACAATCTGCCCGAAAGCGACAACAAAGATGCCGGCTAGGTTCTAATTTGAATGTTTCACAAATTATTTGTCTTAAAAGGGCGACATTAAAAAAATCCAGACTTTTTTAAGTAAAACCATATGTAATTCTAATGAACTTAAGAATTTTTATGATTATTATTATTTTTATTTTTCTATAAAACCAAACCAAAATACGATTTGTTGATCAGGTATGTTCTACAAATTTTTAGTAATCCAAATCAAGGATCAAATTCTAAACAATATGTTATAAAAGATTAATTAAGGTGGTACCCCCACTTGCAACTAAAAAAAAAAATTGTTTTTGAACTTTTTTTTAAGTAAGCTTTAAAGTTTAATTTTTTTAAACTTGGCAGGCTTATTCAATACATAAAACTGTAATGTTTGATAGAAGGATTTTTTTTTATTTCGATAAAAATTGGCCGTTTTATAGATATTTAACTAAATCAATCGACATTTCTTACTTTAGATGATTTTGTTCGCCAAAATTTCGGTTAATGCAAAACGTAAAAATTAAAATACACTTTCTTTGTTAAATTGTTGTACTTAAAGATGATATAAAGGTCGCTTAAAAAGGTTTCGTTGTTTCCGTTAAACAAAATTTATGAAAATTATAAATTTTCTCGCGCTACGAGTGGAGGTAACCCCTTAAATAATTTTAAATTTATTTATTAAATTTATAAAATATTTCAACATTTAATAATTGTTTTAAAAATGTTAATAATTGTTTGCCACCCAATTGTTGTGACTCCTTAAATAAAATTGAAAAAATAAAACTCTGATATTTTCGCAGCTCCGGCATTTTCCTCGGTTGATTTTAAAATAATTGTCATCAAGATCTCTAGCGGTTTGTGGAACACACATGTAAATAATTTTAATATACTTATATATTTACTAAGAAATTAATTAAAATACGTTTCTGAGCTGCAGTATTAAATGTTTTTCTAACTATGTAATATAAACACCAAGGATAACAATCACTAAAGAGACAAATACTAATTTGTTCCTCCTGCCATTCCATGCATAAGAACGAATCCTGGTAATTCTCGATAGCAATTCAGTGAAGGCAAATTGCCAACTAAGAAGCCATCAGCCATCGGCCATCAGGACATCAGGACATCAGGAATTTGCCACCCACTGAGCGCTCAACAGTAAATAGTTTAACTACGTAATACAAAAATCGTTTAGCTAATTGCAAAATATTGTGAAAATATTGTTGCAAGTTTGGAAAGGGGCCATGCTGGGAATGGGACAAGAGTCCAAGAGTGGACTTGATGTTCTGTTCTGTGCTAATTGCCACTCGGTCGTATACGTAACGCCATTTAATGGTAAAACGCACAGCGTGAAATTATGGGGCCAAATCATGATGAGTATTAAAATTGCATTGAGATTTGCGGGGCGTGTGACACTTATATGAGTTGGAATGAGTTTGAAACCAATATTGACAACAGTATTTAACATATGCACACTGCATATGACGTCAAGTAAAGTCAGGCCATTTAATAAAACATTGTTTCCGCTGAAAGTATTCACTTGATTCTCACGATTCGGCATATTCACCACAGCAAATCGATCATAAATCTTGGCACTGATAGCGATTGGTTATGACGAACATACTCTCTATATCCATATCCATATCCATATCCATATCTGTGTCCGTATGTGTATCTGTATCCATATCCAGAGCATAGCCTGACGGCGTGCTAGCTAATCTCAAAGGTCGCGGCTTTGCACACCGGAACAGGTTAATAAATTTCCCAGTTGGCCAATGACGAATCATTAGCCCGGTCCCGTGGCATATGGTTTACTTTTTGAGCCTGTCATTGTCATCACAGCGAATCGAGGATATCAAGTGTGGCAGTTGGCTATCTTGTAGCAGTTGGCCACAACAACAACTGCAGGCCGACAGGCAGGCACTCAAGTAATTTCAATTTAGTGTTCCAGAAGACAAGTTCAGCAATAAATCATCATTTTCAGCACCGGCTTCAACGACGGGGGCAACAAACCTGCAGCAAACCAACCACAGTCAGCCAGCGTCCAACCAGTTTAGCCCACACCTACTCCAACACACACACACACACATACACACACACACACATCTGCAGAAACAGACTTCCCACCAAAAAAATGCATAAGCAGAAAAATAAACGTCAAAGAAAACATTTTTTGTAGTTGTTAGATGACAACAACAACAACAATAAAAACAACAACAACAACAGAAAAAAAACCTAAAAATTGTAATCACGATTTTTATGCAGCGCTTTCGGCGATTTTTCCCACAACAAGTTTTCAGCTGGATTTTAATTGATTCGGCGCATGAGAAAAAAACAAAAACACACACAGAGCGCAATGCAAAATGCACTTGAGATCCAGATGAACTTATGTGGCGTTAGATATCCGCAAGAACAACAACTAAAAGTCAGCACAAGATCACACATACATACATACGTACATTTGTAAGTATGTATATGTTTATTCAATCATCTTATTTTTATATTCCTAGCGTATGGAATTAAAATTATAACTCTGCTGGCGATATTTACGACTAGTGTAAGTGCAAAGTACATAAAATTACTTGAATGTACTCTTTGTTTGCCTTTGTGTGTGTGTGTGTGTAGTCGTAAACTTGAGTGTGAGTGTGAGACAGAAAGTCAGCAAAGAATGCTGCTCTCTTCCATGCGGCGTTGCTGCCGGTTTCTTCTCAGTGACACACTTTTTTGGAACGCGCTGCCAGAGCCAGAAGTAGGTGAGCAGTCAGCGTCGGCGTCAGCGGCAACGTCAGCGTCGACGTCATCGTCGGCTTTGTCGTCAGCGTTTGCGGCAATAATATAAATATATATGCACATTCAAACATATGTACATATATTTATACATATGCACTATCCATTCTACGCTTCGCTGCATTGAAATTTCTTTTTCGCTTTCTTTTCGAACTCTACAAAGCACCAACACTTCACTCGCTCACTCTCTCTCTCATTCGCTCAATTTCTTTATGCGTCTCTCAGCTCTAATGTTCTCTCTTTGCTGCTCTCTGTTCGATTGCCTTTCTGCTCCCCTCTGGCGCTCTCCTTTACTGCTGCGCTCTTTCCCTCTCTCTGCATTTTTACTGCCACCCACTGAATTCGAAGACGCTGCCACTCTATTTTCAACTGTGTATGCATGTTTGTATGTGTGTGCGAGTGTATGTGTATATGGGTCAACTTGAAGTTCTTGGAGAAAACTGGTAGTTCCACTCTGTGGCTTACAAATGGACGAAAGTGATATGGCTACTTGATCGAAAGCGAATGCGCCAACGTCTCCATCTCCATCGTTGGCCACGTTTATGTCATGCATTCGTAATGGGAAGTGTGATCATAGAAAATCGCTACGAGTAGAATCAAATGAGGTCAGGTTCAACATAGGTATTCTAATATTGTTGAGAAGTTTTAGGGCTGCGGCCCCACAACGTTGCGTATGAGCAATCGCAAGTAATATCAAAATCAAAATCACAATCACAGGTGCACAGCTGTTCAAGCATGAACAGGAACAACAACAACAGGATTCACCTGCAGACCAGACATGGCTGAAAACGTGATTTCAGACATGCACTTGTTTTTTATTTGTTTTTTAATTATGTAAATGAAACTAACTTCGCCACATAGACAAAAGTTTTGTTGTCTTTCAAAACCATATTTAATTAATATTATGGCTGTTTCTGCTTGCTGCCAAAAGGTGAATGAAACCTGATGAATGCCGTTGAAAAAGCAACAACAACAACAGCAGCAACAAAAACAGCTTTGTATCTGAGAGGCAACAGGTGAGTCGTCGCTGCAGTATTCAGTGATTTTCACCTGGCGGCGAGTCGCGACTCAAAACTCACGCGCGTGCATTTATAGTTTGCTGTTGTGCTTTCATTGTTTCTGTTTCTCTTTTTTCTCTTGCTGCTGCTGTTGCTGTTGTTGTTGTTGGTGTTGTGAGTGTGCGCTTGGAATTTGCAAATTGTTGTAAACAAAAAACGAATGAATAAAATCAGAAAAGATACAACAACATTTGCTGCCACAGAAGAAACAACGACGTCGACGCCAACGACGACGACGAAGGCGAAAAGATTACACAAGCGCAGCGCCGACGCAGGCAGCACAAATTACATGCTGAGCTTGTGGGTGCCAAGGGGCAAGCGACTGCGGGAACCGTCCATTAGAAACTACATTGCAATCAAGAAAGCTCTCGCGCGCAGCTTACAGCCAAAGCTGAAGCTCGCCAAGCCTCTGCTCTCGCCGACGCGGAGCGACGTCGACGTCATCATGCAGCAGCAGAAGCATCCTAATCCGCGATCTCCATCTTAGCACACTGTCGCAATATTATTTTTCAGCAACGAAATTAAATACTATAATAATATTAAGTGGAGTTTACATTGTTACTTCGACATAATTATTATTATCGCTTAAAATCTCTGAGTACTTTCCAAGCCTTTTCAAAGTGCAACACATAATGGAAATGAAAAAAAATTTAATTTAAATTTAAATTTCAAAATTTTATTTTAATATTATTTCTAATTATTATATTTGCATTCAATAAATAATATTAATACTAATAATAAATAGCAATAAATATTTCAGTTCGTTTTTGAGTGATTGCTAACCAGTGTGGATCAGCTGCAAAGTGTAGAGAAATTTATCATTTCACTGCAACGGTTACCAGAGGCATCGGCATCGGCAGCGGCAGCAGCAAAAGCAAGAGCAGCAGCAACAACAATAAGAAACGCCAGCAATGATCGCAGCAGCAGCCAGTTTTATTTATTTTTTTGTTGTTTTTCTTCTTTATTTTGTTGTTGTACTCGTACTTTAGCGCTCAGTTGGCTCCCATATGGCTCACGCGCGCTCAGCTGACGTTCGCGCTCTGCACGCGCTCTCGTCCGCTCTCTTTGATACTCAATGCTCATCGTCGTTGGCGTCGCCGTCGCCGTTGTCGTCGCCGCTGACTGTGACTGGCTGGCTGGCTGGCTGGTAACGCCACAAAAACAACACAACAGTTTTTCGAAATTAGTTCTAGTGAGTCTGTGAAAGTGTGAGCGACTATCGGACGACGGCGACGACCACGACAACGAACAACGAACACCGAGGAGCAGAAACGACATTACTCTGAGTTTTGTTTCGTGCACACGCGCGTTCAACCCACACACAACACAACAGCGGATCAACTGCCCAAAAAGACTATTTATTGAATACAGCGCAATTCGATATCCAGATCCAGATCCAGATCATTGTCATTGTCGGCCATTGATCGATCGATCGATCGTTGATTCTATAACTGGAACACGTGCAAACATGTCGCATCAGTGCAGCTGCGGTCGCGATCTCAACAACAATTACGTGTCCTACACGAGTGCATACGCCAATGCGAATGCGGGCCTGGATCGGGACGCCAACGCGAATTCGAGCAGCAAAAACACCGCCTCCGCCTCGCATCACACACAGCTGACGGCCAAGGTGATGTTCGGCACAGTGGGCGCCATCAAGGAACTGCGCGACAAGGAGCAACAACAACAACAGTCACGGCATGCGGCGACGCGCGCCGGCGAACGGCGCAACTAAAAGTGGGCGGACAGTGGACTACAGACTGGGCGTGGCAGCTAGTGATGTCCGCCCGTAGACGAGTGGTCGAGCTGTGTGATCCGAGTGCTGTGCGAAAATTCCAGACCAGATGCAATATACAATTATGGAGTACATATATTTTAAATGTTTGCCTGTCGCAGACTCGGGCCCAGCCCGGGGACTCAAGTTAGAGGCTTCAAAGTGTTTTTAGAAGGGACAACGCAATCGTTAGGCAGTGTTAAGTGTGCAGAAAGAGTTGCAATCAATCACATCACATTCCGTGCTGTAAAATGGTTTATCCATTACCACGAAATCGAATCCGTATCCACATCACATCACATGCAACTCTTTGGCACATACACGAATTTTTGCGCAGTTTCTGTATCTGTATCTGTATCTATACCTCCATCTATATCTATCTCTCCATTGATTAGTTTATTTTTTGCCTGTTTTCAATCTATGATCTTTTCCATTTTACACTACAAATAATTTATCCATGGATTTCTTTTATCTTCGCTCAATTTCCTAATCTTAGTTGGAAAAGAAATTTGCAAAAGGCTTTTTGGGGTGTAAGTCTCATTCAAGAGAGGACAAAATTATATTTGAAATTAAATATTTGTAAATTGTTTATGATATTTATACATATACACAATATATATTTTATAGTGCAATACTTTAGCTATATACACGTACACACACACATACGCAGATATGCATAGCTTTAAGTTTGTTTTACATATAAGTGCGACTCTAACTCACACACACACACACACACACACACACATACATATTTTACAAAAAATATTCGATTGTGCTTTGTCACCTTTTGGCGGCCGCGTCTGGAGATTTCCAGGCACAAGTCGCAGTCGTCGTCGCCGTCGCAGCTGCCGCTAAATGCAAAGCACGCACACACACACAGGCATATCTCTTTCACACACACACACAAACACTCACACATAAATATTACACTTATAAAACTGATAATTTGATAATCATACGAGTACTATACTCTGGCTACAGCTGATATCGTTCCTCTTTTTGTGAACAACTTGGAATGCAATTAACGAGAAATACAAAAAAATAAATACAAAAAAAAAAGGCTAAAATAAAGAGCTGTTTTTAGCTTGCTCAAGTGATTTTTACTAAAATGGAAACGTATCTTTATTGGCTAATTGAGAAAAATAATCGAAATAATGTTTCTACAATGACCGTGAACTTTTCTTTAACGGGACCTGGGAAAGTGTCTGCATATATGTATACATTTGTACATTATATATTTATTATACCTAATAATTTTACGATTTGTATGTACTATCTATTTATAACGTTAAACTTAACATAACACTCAAGAAATGCAAATAAAATCCCAACTTTTCAATCAACAAATTTTACCTACAACTCTTTGAGATATTCAATTTGATTTTAATTAAACATATACAAAAAAAAAGGAAAAGGTAGTAAATTGAAATCGAAGAAAAAAAAAAAAGATTATCAGCAACAAGTTAGGGGCAAATAAATTGTGGGCGTTGTCCACGTCAAAGACATTGTTGATGTTGTTGTTGTGGTCGTTTCCATTGTCATTTTTGAATGCTCAAAACTTTATTCGAACGAGAAAGTAAAAAAAACAGCAAAATAAGTTATAAGAAAAGCATAAATTATGAATTACAATACAGCAATAGAGAAGTAAAAGATGCCAAATGAAAGCGAAGTCTCCGTCTCAAATGCAAAAGCAAACGGTTCTTTATCCCGCTCTGCCGCCGCTCTCGCTCTGTTTCTGTTTCTGCTTCTTCGTCTGCCTCTCTTCTAATTATGACTCGATTCTGACAGCCACTCAGAGTCCATCCGTATTTGCTAGTGAGAGCATGTTTGTCTGCGAGTGTGTTTGTGTGCATAGCGCTCACTGATTCTTGCGCTCGTAACAGTGACCCAGTCTCAGTTTTACAATCTGCCTCTCTTCGAATCTTTGACCAGCACTTTACAAACGTCATCGGAAACAGAGACGCAGGCAGAGGCAGAAGCAAAGACAGACGTCGACGCAGCCGTCGCCTCAGTCTTGGTCGCGTTTCATTTCATTTCAGTTTGACGCCTACGTCGACCTATTCCTCTCGCATTCACTCTGCGCTCTTCAGACAAAGCTTATGGTGTATCAAACTGAGCATTTGTTGTTTGCACACGCTGTTCTTTTTTCTCTGCCTCCCTCCCGCCTGCTTTATTAAGTGCACACTCGAATCAATTGAATTCAATTACCCAAGTGCGTGGCTCATGTCAGGCAAATTTATTTGCTTACGTATACTTAATTTACGTAAGCCACAAAATGGGCGCATGTCTAGATCGCTTGATCGAGGCATTTCTATTGACGATGGGAACTTGTTGTTGATGAAACAGCCTTGCCCGTTATTGCAAGCCAATTGAAACGATCAAATGGCCAAGTGACAATTAGCAATTGGTTTATCGAAATTGTTATAAACATGCTCGTATCTTATTATCGCTTATTGCGCTTATCCTACGATCTAAATGTCCATCTAATCGATTGAAATCACAGTTGAATAGTCACTGCTGTAAGTTTTTAATTGTTAATTATTATGATAATATCAATATCTAAGTTAGATTCTTTGAAAAGTTAGAAATCTTTTACAAAAAAAATTAGGGGCTCAATTCTTCTCTTTCGCACTGTCATTGTCTTTTGTCTGAGATACATCCGACTCTGTGTTCCCCCTTTAGTTACTGGGACTTCCCCTCCGTTAATCTTAGAATCTCGCTCGCTAAGTTAATGCCAATTACGAACAAAGTCCGCTGTAAGCGATTCACTTTTTCAACATCTTGATGATACATCAACTGCTTAATTTATGAGGTGCAATTTTTAAGATCTTTCGTTGCTCTCCGTTCCCCGGTGGCCAAGAGCAAAGGCATCATTGCCCCCTGGTAATATATTTCTTTGTATGCTGCTTGCGTGTGTTGAGTTTGTTTTTTTTTTCACTTTTTCTTGTGGCAAGAACTTTCTCTTCTAATTGAAAGCAGTTCGATGAGGCGGACGATAAGCGTGAGCTTGAGCGGATTGTCGATGCCGGTTCAGGAACGGTTCAGGGGCGGGGACGGGTCTGGGAAGGGGACTGAGACTGGTGCTGGGAGGCAAAATATCCAGCTGGGCGTCTTGTGATGCGAGCTGCCGGCGGATGAATGGCGATCGATGAAGTTGCCCACCGTTGATTTTTTCGCAGCCTCGGGCTGTTTTATCTCTCAATTTCAAAGACCGAACAAAAAAGTCACAGCTTTTTGACGGTGAACTGAAAATAAATAATAAACATATGGAAGAGTGGAAAAAACAACTGTTGCTACCAGATACCAGATGCCAACAACAGCAGCAGCAGCAATCTTAGCCCCATTGGACAGCGAGAACTGGTCGTTCGCCTGGAACTCTTCACGTTGATCATTTTATTTGTATGCTTTTTCATTTTTTTTTTTTTTTTTTTGAGCGACGCAGCGAGCTGTGGAAGCTGTGGCATGGCTCTGTCTTCTGGCTGACTTCAGTGTGTCTTTTGGCTTCTAATGCCAGCTGTAAGGTGAGAATCGATTTAGTTCGGTTTACGGCGATCAAAGCAACAAACGCGAAAAAGTTTCTATTTTGAGTGTGGCGCACGCTATTCGAATAAAAGTGAAACAGTGCCAGGAAGAGGAACTGGAACAGGAAAAGGAACACATCTTCAGCATCTCAATCGAAGAACATTCATTGTCTGCTATTTATTACATGACATCGCAGCAACCAAAGTGTTTCAGAAAATTGCCAGCTAATTGCAACAGGTGTTAATCATTTCGGCTGCAATCAGCATTTTAGGTAAATCAATTTCCGTTTCATGAAAATTGATTATTAACCTTAAAGGCCAGATTGCCACAGTTAGTCGTAGTTAAGTGAGCGTGTCCCAAAGCATTTACAATTTTTGCGCACCTTCAAACAAAACGGTTTTGACGCTGGCCTGGCCTGGATAATTTCTCTATGACAACGACTTCCTGGCTACAACCGAAGGCCGCACTGAGCCACTGAAGTACTGAGCCACTCTGGTGGTGTTCAGGCGGTAAAGTCGTCAGGTGGTTGGGCGGCTTGGGGGAGTCAAATAAGGGCCTTATGCAAGTATGACCAATTGCTTTGGTCAGACAGCAGACAAAATTGCATAATTTGTTTTCGAAAAATAATAGAAAATTTGAATTATTATGAACGACTTAAATGCATGGGCGGTGTTTTAAAACAATGCGGGGGGGTTGCAAATTGATTCGAATTTTAATGTAAGCTCGTATTTCAATTAAATATAATTTAAAGAATCTCAAAATATAAAGCACCAAATATAAAGTTATCAATAAAAACGAATTAGAAACATTTCAATTTTTAGTAATAAAATGAGTAATAGATGGACGTACTACGGTTAAAGGGTAGAAAGATTAACCTGATCACTCTCAAAACTAATATTCAACGCGCTAAATGAATAGTTGATCGATATTCGTTTTAAGGTTTTAACAAGAAAATGAATATCGACAATTTTAAAGCTTCAAAACTTTAAGCGATTAAAAATAATTTGAATATAATATAGAAATTAATGTACATTTTCTAAGATAAAAGTAGAAGATTTATGCAATATATATTAATTGATATATGGAGAGGAAATCCCCCTTTTATCGACGCCACTGTGCACTGCACATAGCTGGGCAACTGAACAGAAGAGACCCAACAACAACATTAGAGGCTCAACACTTGCACACAAATTGTATGAATTGCAGTTAATATGCTTCGTGGATTATATGGAGAATAGTAACTCTTGACGCTTGTTATGCGTCCAGTGAAGCATTTAATATGAACGAGTATTACATCAAAGCAACGGGAAAAACCAAAGAGTAAAATGCCTAACTAAGGAATGCCCAAAACAGAAAAAGATAAAAAACCTTTAAAAAACACTCGGTAAAATGGCAAAATGGACAGAGTTTCTTAATGTTAATTCACAAGATATAGAATACAGAGATAGCTCATAATAAAAATTAATAAACAATACATAATACAAATGCCAGAATAAAACAAGCGGACAAGGCTATAATCGAGTTTCCGACAATAGGATACCCGTAACTTATTTAAATAAATATAAAATATTTTTATTGCATACTTTTAGGCACCTGCATTGCTTAAAATCTTAAATCAACCTTTACGGCCCTTCTTTTTATCCGATCTTGTTGCGATTTAGTTGGCTGATAGCTAATGATAGTAGCGACTGTAGATGCGGAAAGGGGCGTGGCAAAAATTTTAAACAAACTTGACCTAGCCGTTATAGTCTCTGAGATCTAGGATGTCAAACGGACGGAAAGACGGTCATAGCTATATCGACCCGGCTGTTGATGCTGATCAAGAATATATACACTCTAAAGGATCGGAGATGCTTCCTTCTCCCTGTTACATACATTTCAAAGAATGCAATATACCCTTTTACTTATTTTTTAAGTAACGGGTACAAAAATATCACATAACCATTGAAGAAACCTTTTATTATTATAGATACTTTACCGTGGACAGCACATTGTAGTGTAATTGTTAAATAAATAACCATAAATTAAGCATTAAAAAAACAGTTTGTACTTCCAGATTGTGGCACAATTTTTTGTGTTGATGTAATAATTGTGGTCAATCATAATTCAAATCACAACAAAAATAGCAACAACAACAACAATTGGCATAACATTGGCGACGCGAAATCGAAATTCCATCCATAATTAAACTTAATTTGCGCGTTTATTGATTCCAGTTAGCTTTTTTTCTTTACATCACTTTACCCACAGATAAATTCAAATGGAGTCCAATAATTTGCCATGACTTGCAGCTATAAATATGTTATAACAAATTTGCAATCAATATTATACATTTATAATATTTTTCCTCACCACTTTTGAATGAAAATAAATATAATAAATTAGAAGCAATTTTTCACAATTCTTAATTAAACCCCTAGCTAATACACAACAATACAGAAAGTTACTGCCGAGTATGCTCGACCATAAGATACCCAGTACCCGAATACTTGGAAACGCTTTTACATAAATATTTAAATACTTGGATACATATTATAACTTCCCTGTTATCCAATTTTTTAACTATAGCTATTTTATTTTTTGATTTATTTATTGTCACAACAAAAAATTGAAAATTAAACATTAAAATTATAAAGTAAAATGAAAATGTCTAAGATCAATTTGATTATTACTTTCAATGTTTTTATCCAATAAGGATAAAAACTTTAGTATGGTGTGTTCTATAATACTCTAATCTCAAGAAATATATTCACATTTCAAAGTTCAATAATATATCTTCCATTTTGTTGTACATACTATAGAACTTACCAAAATTTAAAATAAAAGTTCTCTTTCGTATAATTAATACTTTAGTGAGTGATTTTAAACTGACTTGAGGTCTAGTAATGTTGATATGACCCTATATCAACAAAAGACAAAAAAGAACCTTGCAGAAAGCAAAGGAGCAAGGCTCGGTTTTCAGCTGTTTCAAGAGATGCCAATCTCAAACATCAGCACCGTGCTGACTTGACCAGCGATCCAAGAATAATGTCACCTTTGAAACGCTAGAACCAGTTGAGAATTCTAAGTAGCAAATGTGACAAAATAGCTGTATTGTTGATCCAGCGATCGGCATTTGCTGTTCAACAACAATTTGCATGTTAAACTTTGATTTTAAATTTAATTTTTCTGATATCTTGTCGACTTTCATTAGTTGACGTCAAATAAACTACGGATAGGTATACGAACAGGTCAAAATCTTTTAGACTTTTTAAACTGCATTTTAGTACTATAAATGAGTATACTAAACGTAATGAAATCGTTGATTACCGCTTCAGTCTGAAACATGCTCTTGCATAAGGTTATAATACCAACTTTTGCTAGTCTTCAGTACAGGTTCACGTTATTAGTACGTATGTATAAGTATTCACCGGAGCTTTATGACTCAAGCGGCATCAAATGACTAATAGGGCTTGATATGCTTTACAGTTTTAGTAGCCGTATTCACATGAGGGATAAACTTGGAATGCCGCCGCTGTGGTTCTTGATGCTGTTGCTGACGTCAGGCGCCGTGGTGGGGCATATAGAAGAGACGAAGGAGGAGCTGGTGGCAAATAGCAAGCGGCCCACTCAGGAATTGCCACGGCCATTAACGGTGCCCAGGGAACTGTCAGATGGCCAGGGTCAGAGGGTCGAGAGCGAGAGCGAGAGGAATCCCCGCTCCCGTCGACCCACGCTGATGGATGTGGCGTTGCAGCAGAGTGTGCAGCAAGGACTCAATGCCATGGCCGAGCTCTATGGCAGAATACAACCACAAATGCTTCTGAATGGTGTGCTATTTGATGTTTTATTGCTGACAACCATATTTGCAAACCGTTTTTTAACTTTTTATTTTTTTGTTTTCCTTTCTAAGGTCAAACGCTGCAGGACAATCATCCAGCCGCTCTCCTCTCACGCTTCAATGCCCCCAACACGGAGTCCGAGCATCGGGAGATGGCCGCTTATGCGACCCTTGAAGCCGCCAAAGCCTTTCGCCAAAAGTAAGTCCTCGGGCGGGTGAGTCAGCTCATAAGCCACAAATACTATCACATGTTAGTACGGATATGTGACATTTGAACAGAGTTATTGCCAATGACTCATAATTAAAAATCAAACTGTATTTCAATGAGCGAGGGTCACACAAGAAGTTTGAAATCAATATGAATATAACACGATCTTATTACAAATTTTATGGAAACATTCCCATTATTAGTCCCAAACGGTGTAAAAGTTCGGTAATCTCTGTATTTCTTAATTCAAGTAAGATTTGCAACTCCTTCTCCGCAAGTATTAAGATTATCGGGGCTCTTTAAGAATTTTTTCAGTGAAATCAAATGTGTTTCTCTTTTCTGACCATTTAAATGCCGAAAAGTTGCCAAATTATCCGCATATTGTTTTAATTTAACAATAACATTCTGAGCACGTACTTAAAACAAGGGGGAAAGGCTATAATCGAGTTCCCGATTTAAATATATAAAAAATATGTTTATTGCATACTTTTAGGCCCTTGCATTGTTTAAAAACCTAAATCAGCCTTTACCACCTTCCTATTTGTCCGATTTTGTTGCGATTTAGTAGGATGATAGCTAATAATAGTAGTAGTTATGTGCGTTATCTTTGAATAATTTATTTTCTGTGAACTTAATTAAGAAAGTAAAAAAAAAAGATACCACAATCACAAAAATGTTCGAAATATTTGCAAATTACAACTTTAGTTCGATTGACTTTCGAAACTCAGCAAACAGCCCTCGCGAAAAGGCATGGCAAAAGTT
This sequence comes from Drosophila limbata, assembly GCA_963924055.1. Taxonomy (NCBI): domain Eukaryota; kingdom Metazoa; phylum Arthropoda; class Insecta; order Diptera; family Drosophilidae; genus Drosophila; species Drosophila limbata. The sequence goes on from OZ001352.1 coordinate 8,535,530, forward strand.
GGCACACTCGAGTGTTCCGACCGCAGGCAATCTAATGCAAAGAAGAAAAAAGCAGTACCACAATATAGCAATAATATGTCCAAATGAGATGACGCCGCCCCAATAGAAATAGCCCAGAAATGCCCTTGCTTCCTTCCCCTGCTCCCTCCGAGGCAACAGCAATCTTTAACTTTCTCGCTTGATTAACGAGTTCTACGGCTCCATGGCACCCATCGGTTGGTTAATGAATTGAAGCCGAAGTTGAAGTTGAAGTGCGCTGACAAAAGTGCTTCAAAATGTGACCAACAGCAAATGGCAAAGTATCGTAGCTGAAACGAGAGTCAACTTTCACTTTGACATTGAAATGCCAGATAATTGCAAGGCAGCAGCAGCATCGTCATGGTCTGGACCATAACAGACCATTCAAGTTAAGCCAAATTGTATGATAGGTGAACGTAAATTAAAGGTGCTTCCCCTCCACCTCCCTTCCCCCTCCCTTGACAGTCCAGTGCAAAAGTAAATGACCTCTTTGGCCAGACAACACAGCGGAAATGCCAGTCAGGTGGGCAACCGCACTTGTAGTTTTTCCAGTTCCAGTTTGCAAGTTTTCACTTTTCACAACGGGTTCGGCAATTGAAGTTTGAATTTGAGTTCGAGTTCAAATTCGTGTTTCGTGTTCGGGTTTGAGTTTTAATTTTGGTGTTGGCTCTGCAAATGTCCGTGCAATTTTCCACATACGCTTAGCCAGAACTTTCACTTAAAGACGGAAAATCGAACACAAACCTCTTATACCCAAAAAAGCTGGTGCAATGAGCCAAAGCCGCCCAAATACTTTTATGTAATTGCCATCAACGGCGTCGCTCAATGAGCTGACAACAATAAAAGTTCATGACGAAGACGCTGCCATCGTCTTTAAAAGACAATGTCCAGCTCTTACTTTTACTCATACCCTGTACCCATTGGGTATAATAGACATTCTTAAATGCACAGCTGGTTTCAATTGTCAGCAAATACGTGTTGAAAGATTTGATAAAGCAATTTCCATCAATATTTCTAACGATTTGTAGAACACATCTGTTAATGAAACTTGGTTTTCATTTAGTTTTTCACGCTATTAGCGTTATTATTTTTATTATTTTATTAAAGTTCAAAAATAGCTTAATTATTCGCTTAATTCTCCATTCCATTTTAATTTTAATCGCAGATAAAATAAGAAGAGTACAAATTTATTGTGATACATTTGCATCCTTTTCCAATTACAATCTGAATAACTTATCGTTAAATTGCATTTCACCTTCATAATTTATGAAATGTTTACAAAAATATTTGCTGACTAAATATGAATGCTCGTGAATGAATAGCTCTGCTTCTTTATGAATGCAACTACTCAACTAATACTATAAAATAGTCGCCAAAGTGTCTTTTGTATACCACATAATTTTCTTCGTTTTTTTGACCACTTGGCTTGCTGATTGCTTAAAATCAAATTACGAAATGTGCAACTGGGTTGATTTAATTAAAAACTAAAAATGAGCTGCCATCATCATCGATGATGTGACTCGTTAATATTGCCAAAAGCAGCATTTAGCCAAATTAGAAGAAAGCAAGTGAGTGTGAGAGATTGTAATTATAAGTTTATATACAAACAAACATGGACAGCGACAACAATCGTTAGAGAATAATGTAGAGAAAATCCAAATGCGCCCTCTGATTCACACCCCTCCTCGGTCTATCGAAAAGTCTCAGTCTCAGCATTCGCAACTTGATTACATCAAACAGAGACAACAACAAAAGGCATAACAAACAACAAGCTTCGACTGATATGCCAAAGAAAGATACAAATACAAATAAAAAACAAGTAATAAGACGCGACTTTCGTTTTCTACCGCACGAATTCGGCCTCAAGCTCCCAACACTACAAAAGTTTTATATATTTATACATATGTGTTTATATATATTTATTTTGTATACATATTTATTTGGTTTTTTCTTGTATTTATTTGTGGCGACGTTTTTGAGTTCATTGAACGCTGCTGCGGCTGCGCCTGGTTATTATTTTGTGTACGTGTAGGTTAACGATTGCGCATACGCCATGTTGTCTAAGGTAAAGGGCGCTCCGGGCTTATTTTATAGCCATTAAAATGAATAATTAAATGAAAACCAAGAAAAATAAAAACACCGATTTGATAAGCTCGAAAAGTGTGAACGGGCATTTTCCACTTTCACCACGCATAATGCGATCAACCTACACTGACTGTTAAATACCCTTTCTAAACAGGCATGAAAACCATATCATTAAAAAATATTAAATAAATTATAAGACAGGTACAACAATTTCAACTAGAAGACCCAATTTAACTCTGCATAATACGATTTTAAATAATATTTTTATATGAAGAAGACTCTCGACATGACGTTTTTACAGCATTATCAATATATTGTATTGATTTGGGATTTTCTCAAAGTTTTTAATGTAATATTTAATATTGTTCTGGGTCTTAAAGTCTTTAAGGTAATAAAGCAACCAAAATCAAAAACAATTTAAAATATTAAATACATACCTTAATTAAATAAATAATATTTAAAAATTAGCTGGAGTGAGTTTTTGAATAAAAAATATTATTTTTTTTGGAATATTTCAGTTAATTTGATACATTTTTCAACTACATAGTTATAAGTCCCGATAAAATGAGTTCAAATTGTACTTTCACTACTTTTTTAACTTAATTGAAATTAAGTTTATATTTTAAACCTAATTCTTTATATATATTTTTTTTTTAAATATATTGATGTGAGCTTTGGCGACCTTTCTACTTGGATTATAGTTGAGTTTAGTTAAATTAAAAAAATAATTAAATTTAACTAAACTCAATTATATTATTTTTTGGAATATAGTTTTCATTAAATTTTAAATTTTTTTATCAAGCTTGTGAAGATTCTACTACATCTAAATATTTATTAAGAGCTTACCATCTCACATTTTTAGTTGAGATTTTCGTTAGCTGTAAATATTATGTTGGGATTCTCAGAAGAGTTTGCTTAATTTGAAAATTTAATTTCCAGCTATAACCCCTGACTTCAGAAAATTGCATGAAAATGAATTTAACTATTAATTTTCAACATATCAGTTTGATAATTATAATTACAATCCCATGATTGTTTAGGACTTTCTGCGTTTCATCGCAATTTCCATGAGCCATTAATTATACCTTAGGCGAGAGAGTAAGCAAAACCTGCTAATAAATGCAGTAAATGGAAAGCCAAAGTGGCTAAATTAAAGTCATCTGTTGGTGTTGTGATTTCTTATGCGTTTTCCCACCAAACGCACACACTTAAACACACACAGAGAGACCGAAAACGCAAACTGCTTTAATTTGTTGGTGGATCTCGCATCTTAGCCATGTGACGAACTTGTTTGCCTCTGTGTTGGCCATGCGACTTCCAACTTCGTGCAATTTGAGCGTTTTATAAATAGAAGCCGTCAACGTTCGAAGACAGCACTCGAAAACAAAGTTTGAACGCAGCCATGTCGAAGGCATCAGCGAATCCAGGCTGAGGATGTGCTAACCAAAGATGTATATTGTGTGCTCTTAGCTTCCAGCACATCGATGAGCTGGCGCGTCAATCGCATGCCCAGAAGATCTCGCTGCGCCGCACGGCGCTCGAGGGGCTGTGTCCGGTGAGAGATCCGCCTCCCTGCATGCCAGCTTCGGATCGGTATCGAACCCACGACGGCACATGCAACAACAAGCGGCGACCGCGCTGGGGAGCAGCTCAGATGCCGTTCAATCGGTTCCTGCCACCGGAGTATGGCGATGGCGTGGACAGCGTGCGCAGCTCGACAGATGGTAGCACCTTGTCCTCGTCGCGTTTCGTCAGCCTGCTGGTGCATGGAGCACGCGAGGGCGACGCGCCACTGACCCTGATGATAGCCCAGTGGGGCCAACTGCTGGATCACGACATGACATCGACGGCGCAACCACGGTAGGTAAAGAGAGAGAGAGTAGTGTTGGGTTGCTCATGAGTGAGTGAACAAAACCGAGTTGTTCGCTGAAGTGAGCAATTGAACATGTTCCTTCCTAATTGTTCTTTATTGCTCACAAAAAGAACAAGTGAACATGTTCACTGAATGAGCAGTTTTACCCAAGAGAGAGAGAGAGTGAAAGAGAGAGAGGAGAGTAACAGATGCTTCAGTTGTATTAAATGAATCTCATTTCGAATGCAGCTCCATCAATGGCTCCATACCCAGTTGCTGTGGCGGCAAGGACTTTCATCCATCCTGCTTTCCCATCAAAGTGCCGCTGGACGATCCCTGGCTCTCTCCACTTAAGGTGCGCTGCCTGGAGTTCCTGCGTTCGGCGCCGGCGCAGCGTCGCGACTGCGTCTTGTCCTGGCGTGAGCAAACGAATCAGGCCACATCCTACATTGATGCCTCGCCCATTTACTCCAACAGTGCCAAGTCCTCGGATAATGCGCGAGTCTTTCGCAATGGCCTGCTGATCTATGGTCGCGGCAATCCGGCAGACGATGTCTGCCAACGAGGTGCGATTGCCACGCAATGCATTCGAGCGGGAGACGGACGCAGCGGGGAGCAACCGGGTCTCCTGGCCATGCATCATGTCTGGGTGGGTGAGCACAATCGCATTGCGATGGAGCTGAGTGAGCTGAATCCCCATTGGAGTGACGAGAAGATCTACCAGGAGACCCGGCGCATTGTTGGCGCCATGTTCCAGCACATTACCTATCGCGAGTTCCTGCCCGTCATCCTTGGCAAGGAGGTGTGCAAGCTGTTTGACTTGGAGCTCCTCAGCACCGGCTACTACGAGGGCTACGACACAAAGGTCAATCCCACTGTGGCCAATGCATTCTCCTCGGCCGCCTTTCGCTTTGGACACTCCCTGGTGCAGAATTCCTACATGAGATGCGATCGCCATCACAATATGATCAACAACAGTAAGTTCAATCGATTCAATTCGATGCATTTAGACTATAAATGCGTAAATCTCAGATCCCACTTAACATGACGTGGTGAAATCTTTTACATCTCCACAGATGTCAGCCTGCATGAGGAGTTCCAGAGCGGAGACATTGGCACAGCGGGTTCACTGCATCGTCTGCTGCGGGGAATGGCTTCCCAACGGGCTCTGAAGCGTGACGAGTTCATTACGCCTGAGCTGACTAATCATTTGTTCCAAACACCAGGCTTTCCCTTTGGCTTGGACTTGGCAGCCATTAACATACAGCGTGGACGGGATCATGGCCTGGCGCCCTACACCTCATGGCGTGTGCCATGTGGACTGAGCCCCATTCAAAGCTGGGATGAATTTGGTAACCCATTATCATAGTTACATTATATTTCACAGTCTTCTTACAAGTTTCATCTATCTATTCGTCTTAGCCAATGTGGTGGGTCCAGAATCGGCCAAGAGAATTGGCCATGCCTATCGCAGTGTCCACGACATCGATCTCTTTGTGGGCGGGATTGCGGAGAGACCCGTGGTGGGTGGAATAGTTGGACCCACCTTTGCCTGCATCATTGCCCAGCAGTTTAGTAACTCGCGACGCGGCGATCGCTTCTGGTACGAGAACAGCGGGTTCGAGAGCTCCTTTACCCCCGCCCAGTTGCACTCCCTCAGGAGGGTATCGCTGTCCCAGGTCTTGTGTAGGGCAGTGGGCGGTGGCACCTTCCAGCCACACATTTTCATACCCGCCGAGTTCACGGACAATGAGCGGCAAACTTGCGGCTCTGGCATCCTGAGCTCCATTGACCTAAGTCCCTGGCTTGAACAGGATCCCTTCCTGCCGCCCAATCCCCATCCGGATCACATTTTCAATATTGTGTCCCAGAACGAAATGACGGTTAGTCCAATCATCAAGGAGGACAAGGCGGGATTTTCGAACCGTGTGAAGCCCGGCAGACCTCAAGTTGACTTCAGTCCCAACTCATCGACGGGCTTTCAGCGACCTGCCAGCTTTGGTAACATTACCAAAGTCAATGACAAACTCGACCTCAGACGCAAGACACCAACCACGAAAAAGACTAACAACAACAGCAATCGCAATGCAACTCCGACCCGCAATAAGGTTAATAACAAGTTGGACAAGTCCCCCCAAATTCAGATTAACATAAAAAACCTGATTACTCGAAAACCAACAGGTACAACCCCAAAACGTACTGTGATCATTAACAATGTACCCATTGAGTTACGTAGCGCCATAGATGGCAATAAGACGATGACCCCAGACAATGAGATTATTTTAAAAACAGATCTAGATACAGAACTGAACGATACTGACGTACCGGAAACAAGAAGCGACGATCAGATAAATCCAATAACCACTGACAGACCCTTAGAAGACAATGATCTACTGAAACAGAACTCAAATTCAAGCCAAGACTCTATTCGTACCCCACGTAGAGTGACTGACTCGAAGAAACCGACGAAAGTGAAAACCCCGGACCTAGCAACCAGACTGGAGGACAGACCCAGAAACCGTACAATGACCTCGACCACTTTAAAAACAAGTATAAATACAACTACAACAGCGGGTCTAGGTCGCAACATTCGCACCACTACCAAATCATCCAAATTGTCGAGGACAACCAAGCGGGGCGTAGAGTTGCGTCAGTATCAAAGCCGACCCCTCTACCCACAAAAAGTTGTTCTTAACGGACCCAATAACATTAACGATCAGTACGAAATTGAGATCAATATACGACAGACGAACAAAAGTCCCGTGACAAGACCCTTGGGAGCAGATTACACCGAATACACGACGTCGACGATGTACAGACCTTATAGTAACTATGAAAATAGCTATGCTCCACATTATTTGGACTATGCCAGCACCACGCCCGTTTACTCGTACTATCCAACGCATAGGGACACAGTTGTACAATCACAGAAGACCAAGCCGCCGACTATTATATACCTTAACGATAACGAGGACCGACGTACGACGACACGACCACCGAACATCTTTCAGAACTTCTTGAACTTTGCCACCAACGGGTTCAATCCGAACGCCAATCGACGTCCCACTCAGGCGCCGGAGTCCAGTCCGATCTCATCGGGGGGGCATAAGGAGCGTCCCTATCCTGAGACCCCTGTGGCAAACAGTCCTCTGAGCGGAGGCAGCTCTCACATTACGCCCAGCTCGGCGTATGCGCCGCGTCCTTCGTTGTCGGAGTCTTATCCGGGTTCAACCAGCTCCCAGATTGGCGGTAATCCTCCGTCGAGCTATTTGCATGCCTCCGGGAACTTTGGCAGCATCTCTGGCGTGGCCAGCGCAAATGGCGGTGATAGCATATTCAGCTTTAACATTCGTCCGCGTCCTGATCCGAATCCAAATCCTGTCTTCAGCTCATATCCGCGACCCCAAAGTCCTGGCTATGCCTCGCCATCTCCCTACAAACCGGACTATCCGCAAAGCCAGAGCGAACTCTTTTATGACCGCGAACTGACCCAGAGTAGTCCCTTCTCCAGTGGAAGTCCTGGTAATAGACCATTGAAGCAGACTCAATCGTATTACGCCCGTACGCCGGAACTGAAGGAGGCAGGCGGTGAACTTTCGAACACGGCGGACCACAAACTCGACATACGCGACTTTGACTATTTGAGCCGGACTCTGACCAATGTGACAGAGGACGAGAGCGTCGACTCGGACAACAGTGACGACTACGTCTACGACGAGGACGAACCGAACAAGCACATAGACTTTACGAGCTTGGGCAAACAACGGGCGGACAACGGGACAACAGTGACTTCCAAGAACGATTCCCTGCGACCGGAACTGAAAATTTCTACGGCGAACGTCACTTACTTGGACGACAATTACGTGCTTCCCGTGCTACTACTGAACACGACAGAGACAAACTACGTGACTGAAATGCCCAGACCGATACTTTCCACCACCTCCGCCCGAAGCACAATAAACAGCAAAGTTACAGTTTTTTCGGACAGTGTAGGCAAACAGTTGGGCGGCAACATTTTGGCCGATGCCGTTGACTATGACGAAAGGGCCGAGGCCTCTCAGCTTAAACAACTCACCGAAATGGCATTTGCGCCTATTAACGTGCTTACAAAGCCGGACAGGTGGGTTTACACCAATATTCTGGATCTTTTCAGCTAAGCTTTTTAAATGCATTTCCTTTTCAGACCAGATAATTGGGTGATTTATAACAAAACGAGCGAAGAGCCCTTATTACCACAACCCCCAACAGTTAGCTCGGGCATGGGAGCAGAGCCAACTGCGGAAGTCCCTGTGCCTTTCTACACTGCGAGGCGCAAGCAAGAAGCACGAGTGGAAGCAGTTGTTAAAACCGTAGAAAATACAACTGCAGCACCACGGCAAGAGAGCACTAGAAATGCCAAATTAGACTAAGGATTATTTTATGTATTTAATGCAATCATTACTGGCTGAAACCTATTTATTTAAAGAATTTTTAAATCAATATATTTGTATATTCGTTTTATTTAAATTTGAATAGCTTTCGGCGCGCCAAAGTAGTTGAATTCATAAAAAGCTATCGGTATATCGATAACCGGATGTCTTCTGCTGGTCACATTCTTATTGGTCGTCTATTACCCGACCTCCACAATCCGTCAAAAATATATATTCTGGCCCAATTTTAATATAAAAATTAATTTGTTTAAGAATTGTTTCGCAATTACGCTTTAATCAATTACACAATTTTAATAAAAGTTATATTAATTAATGTGATTATTTTACTGAATGTAAGGTATTTGTTACATATTTAAAACATTCGGGAGTCGACAAACTTCTAACAAAAACACATGATATATATTTCCTTAAAAATAATCCCATTCTTTACTATGCCAGTTTATTGACTGAAGTACATTTCAACAAAGAATACAAGTGTATTAAAATTTTCTGGCAATCTAAAAAGAATTATTCATTTTCGAGAAAAAAAGATTAGTTAATAGCATTTTCTTTACATTTCCCTGCAATTAATAAATGGCTAAATCTATCTTAATAGCTAAAATGGCAACACTGACACATGCAATAAATGGGACTCAAATGAGCAATACAAGTGAGCTAAATGACCCTCCGTCAGGAACGTAGTTCGCGCGTTCACTTAGCTGAGTAGTTCAATCGAACTTATTGTGAACGATTCGATTCAACTCTAAACTGAACAAACTGAATAAACGAAAATTTCGCTTCCAATGTAAAAGCTAATTTATAATAAATAAAAGACTGCGCAACATTGCAAAACGGGACTCAATGCGTGCGGCGGCGTTAACCTGCCACCGCTTGGGCTTGCTGTAAAACTGATAGTTGATTTTCATGTTGTCGACCCGTTTGTTACCGATGTCGGTAAAATCTTAAGTCTGATTTTCGAGTCTGTGAGGCAATGGAGACTGATTACCAAAATTACGTCGAGTCATTGTCAGGAGTTTCATCAGATGAAGATGATATCTCCACGGTGGATAGTTCCGATGAGGCTGAGGAGGCGACAGTCTCCAGCTCGCACAGTCATCCTCTACAGCTGCAAACGCGAACGCGAAACTTGGTGCAAATGTTGTACGACAGAGAGGTAGATAGACAACACACCTACTCACACACACTAACTGATATATATATAAATTCATCTTTATCCGTTATCTTTAGCGAACAGGATACTTTTCTGGCTTATCACGTGCAGGACAAAAACAGAAACTTCCATATGAAAGAGTGCCAAATAGATTAAAATTGTATCTCAAGGATGTATTGGCCAGCAATGCAGTGGAGGGGTAAGCAGCTCCATATACCGAGAGGCTCACAAATAAAAGACTCACCTTATGCTTAATATTGCAGGCACATCTTCATGGGTTTAACTGCTTGTGGACAGTATATGATCAGTCATCGCGTTGTGTGCAACGACAACACGTCACTCAACCATTACTCCTTCAATGTGGGCTACAAGTACACGTAGGTATTAATACAATTCCATACTGGCTTCATTTAACATCTCTGATTTCCCCTGCAGTCTATACTTTTGGCTCTTTCAACCACACAAAAAACTGCGATATTTCTTCTCGCGTCGCCTGTTCGATGATCATGTGGTCGACAATCTTAAATCGGTCACCATGACACAGTGGAAGAATGCTGATAAGCAAATATTGGTGGTACATGGCGCCGCCACAGAGGAGAGTGAAGAAAGCTACATAACATATGTCAAAGTTCCTAAACTTGGTTGTTTGGAGTGCAAGAAACTAAACGACGATGGTCCATGTAATTAACAAGCATACGAATAAGATAACAAATTTATTAATTATATATATTTACAGATTCCTTTTACAATGCACATTGTCTAAATTGTCATCTCACGGTGCACACAAAGTATTCCTCAACTGAAACAGATCCCCGTTTCGAGCCGAATATAAATCTTCTCTGCCCGGAGCGCATTCTCATCATCTCGAATGGCTTCATGCACATGCTGCGCATCGATGTGGACACGCCGGTCGTATCCAGCAGCAGCAGCATGAACAACAGCTGCTTGCCACAGCATAACTATAACCTGCCCTGCACACAACAGACCTTGCTACTGCCACGTACTCCAATAGCCAGCGAGGAGGATCGCTGCTCTGTACCATTTACTGGATCTGAAGCGGACAGCGAGCACAGTGTCGTGGCACGCATTATTGCCGACTTTAGTGATATTGAAACGGAGCATACTCAGCGCACCAATAATATTAACAATAATGAAATTCAAGCGCGCACCAATACAGAAACAAACACTGTCAGCTATGAGAAGCTCATTTTCTCAACCAACTGCAGCAGCGGCATAGCTGCATCGAGCATGACTTTAATGGAAACCACACTACCAGTTGCTATACAAAATGCAGTTGGCTCCAATGAATCCAGCCATTCGAGGAAAAGAAATCAGCGCATTGTCACTAAGTCTTACCGCAACGGAATCACAACCATTGATGTGCAAGTACGTTTGTCATCCCATTTGTAGCTTTCGAAATATTAAACTTATCTACTTTACAGAACACGTCGACTTCTAGCTCCATGACTGACAAATCGAATGCCTACGAGTTTTCCGAAGACAACGAAAAATGCGAAAAGATTTCAACGTTTCGCAAACGTCGCTTGGCAGACAAGAAGTATGAGTTCTCCGAGGATAACTCTGAGAACATTATACCCTTCACCAAGATACGATCGGCAGGACGTACTACGTTTAGTCCATCAGCTGCTACTTCAACAGCTCCGCGTAGCTTGCATCGATTTTCACCCACGGCACATTTCTTTCACAACTCGCCATGTGCTTCGCCATCGTCATCGCCACATCCAGCACAACCTGCCCACACACCGCCTCCGGCACCGCACCTAGGATTTCGCTCACCGCCATCGGGCTCGAACCTGATGCGATCGCCCAGCCGCAATGCAAATGCAGCCACTGTAGCTGCTCAAATTTACAATCAAAAGTCGCCACCACTTTCGCAAGCCACTCAACAGATGCTAAGTTATAAGCCCGTTGGACCTTTAGGTGCACTATCGCCATTGCAGGTATCTATGGCCAAGCGCTTTGAGATTGGCGGTTCTATGTCACCGAACGCAGGCCTCTCATTTCTCTCACCACGTCGTGATGAGCAGCGCATTGTCGAGATGCCAGTGCAAGGCGGTGTAATGCCAGAGAAACCGGTATGCACCAAAAAGCTGCGCCGCCGCTACGTTGATGAGGATGATGCCACATCTGTGATTACCAGCGAAGAAGGTAAGCCAATATGCAATCTTGAACAGGGTTTTAAAATTGTGTCACCTAAGGCTCTGCTAGAGTATAAAATCTTCGACGTACCGAATGTAACCTTTCTTATTCGTTCCCAGATGATTGCATCTCACCGGGATACCACACATCACTGCCCATGGAAGTGCACGGTTCTTGTTACTCGGAAATGCAAATGATATCACAGGCATCCTATCAGCGATTGCGATGTAGCAGTGTCATAATAACACAACATTCATTTGATTTGGAGACTTTCACGTATTACGTTATAAGCATGCTCTGTCAAAAGCACCAGAAGATCTACAACGTATTTTATGACTGGGCCTACGAGTTCATCAATGTGTGCCCGATAAGCCAAACAATTAGTTGTTTGCTAATGGCACAATTCTCGGCTCGAGATCAAATGCCCACAACTCCGACAAATTGCTTGTACTGCACAGGACGCATGAATTGCGTTTTTCACAATCGGCAGTATGAGTGTCGCATTCTATTTACCTGGAACATGGAGAGTGGACAATGGCAAGTCCTTGATTATGGCGAGCTCAAGGAAATGCACGAGTTATTCAGTCCCCTCAAACGTCTGGGAAAGTCTCGTCTCACCTTTGCCCAACTGGCGCGTCAGACGGCTCAAGAAATGGCAACAAGTCTAAATAGTCTACCCGATTATACCTGTAATTTACGTGTGCTTAACTCTGATATGAAAAAGTCTAAATCATCCATTTGTGATCTGGATAACATGGTGGAATTTCATCTAAAGCGCACAAACAACGAATTGCTCTGAGCGCAAAAGCAAAATACTGCAGCCACAAATGGGGGAAAATTGTCCTCGCAACGTACAAGTGCATCTAGTTCAGTTTAAAACACAGTTAATTGCGCTGTATTTAGTTTAATATTAGTTCTACATCATTTAGTGCAACGAAACGCTTTTGCATAAGGTTGAAATGCGTCCTAATTTTGACTGAAGTCGTTTAAGTAAACTACAATTCGTATATAAGTCTATGATATACATACAATAACACATAAACTTTTGATATTTCTCCAAATACTACCTTCTACTTAAAAATTAGTTAGTAACACTTTACGAAATATGAATATGATACTAATAAATATTGTTTGTATCACTTAAGTAGTTAGTTTCTCATGTCTAATGGGTAAACTTAAATATACAAATTTAATCAAGCATTATAAGTACAGATACATAGCATATATTTCAACTTGAGTGAGTTACATTTTGAAAAAGTAATATAGTCAAGATATTTATAAGAACATGACAACCAACATTTCAATGTAAAACTACTTAACTAAATACAATACATATATTTCTATATGATTTTCAAATCATGCACTTTATCGTTCGTTGTTTTTCTTTCGGAAAACATATTCACCTACTTTCGTCATATACATAAATACTTCTGCTTATTTACGCAAATATTATGTACATTTTTATTGAAACTCAACAATAATGTTTTCTGGTTTCTTACGTCTGTTCCGATATTTCTGGATCTGTCATTTAGTTGACGGACAGAAGCTGTTGCAGGTTGATCAAATCTAACCAGTTGCATTTTTGGCATTTATATCAAGTCTTTTAAAATACTGGATACTAAGCCTCTTCCGTTCCAGTTGTAGAAGTCTTCGGAGCTTTCGTAATTAAACTAATTTCAGTTGTTGGTAGTTGATCATTATGGGATTTTCTTTTTAAAATTCTGAGAAGTAGAAGAAAAAAATGCATTAGCTATTTATTTATATGCGAGAGCTACTCACCGATCTCCAAGGGATTTTAAGACGTCCTTTTTTAAGATTGTCACTGCAAACAAGAGGACTCCTTGTCCAGAGGTGAGAACATCAGCAAACATAATTCCCGTTGCCGTATCGTCGATCATGGACCAAACATAAGATGCGATTTCAAGACTCCAGATGACGCCCATAATGACAAACAGACGGAAAAACATCCCGAAACTGAAATTACACTTGCTTTAAAGAAACTTTTTCATATTTTAAAAAAGTGATTACTTCGTTAGATTTCTTAGATTGCGTTGGCCTTCCATTTTCTTTAACTGGCGCCTATTTTTCCTGTTTTGCACAAATATTCGCACTGAGGTTTTAATAAAAAGTGTTGTATTAAATATTAACAACAATGCAATTGGTCCATAATAGTAAATCATTGCCGACCAACTAGAAGCTAGATAATAACAAATGAAAAAAATTACATAATTGAGATACATTCTCGAATATATTGAATTATGAAACATACTGTTTATCCAACATCCATAAATTCCAATGTCAGGTTTCCAACTCATATCATCGTCTTTGTATATCAATTCAACCAAACCTGTGATTGCAAGTAGAACAGCAGCAACGCCCCAAACAAAGATATTGTAGTGGAGAAATCTTGACTTGCGACCAACGCCGATGTTATTAAACGTTTTCCACAAATTGTAGTTTATTATTAAAAGCCACAAAAATGTGGCAATCATCGTGTAATAACCCAAAAACGCTTCAAAAAAAAAAAATTAGAATATTAGATGAGAAAAAGAAAAGACAGCGAAAATAATGTGTGTAAATATACGTACCTACCAAATAGCAGCGTAGACCATGCTTTCTTTTTACAAATTCAAAACTCATATAAGTTAGAATTGTGAAACTGAAAGTCAGGCAAACGAAATAACAGGTACAACATTTGCCATGGACACCTTTGAAATTCGGTAGTAGCTGATATACAATAATGATTATAATCATAAAGAACACCGACACAATTTGAACTGAATTTAAATTGGATAAGAAATAATAGAGATATTTAAAGCGGGTTTAATATAATTTGTAGTATTGGGAGCATTCAGTAGACAATTTGGATCACCAATTTTAATACCTGGTTTCTACTTGCAAATTTACAAAAATCAAATCAAATTCATGACTCAAATATATTAATTTATCTAATGGACCATAATTTCTGATAAGTGTTTTTATAGCCGTTACTTAAAAAATATGTAAAAGGGTATATTGGGTTCCTTGAAATGTATGTAATAGGGAATCGGAAGCCTCTCCGACCCTATAAAGTATATATATTCTCGATCAGCATCGACAGCCGAGTCGATATAGCCATGTCGGTCTGTCCGTCCGTCCGTAAGAGATCCTAGATCTCAGAGTCTATAAGGGCTAGGGCTACCAAATTTCGCACACAGACTTTTATAAGCCCCACGCAGATCAAGATTGTTTTAAATTTTCTACACGCCCCTTTCCGTCTCCGCATATCGCGTAAAACGACCACAGGCACACTTTTTAAGATATTCCGTTTTTTCTTTTACCAATATACGTTATCTGATATTCTAAGCTATCATCCTACTTAATTTCAATTGGATCAGCGAAACAGAACAATCGTAATGGCAATATAACTGCCTGCTAAAACTAGTTCAAGCTAAAGGGATTCCGGAAAATAGTTTTAGATTTAGTTTAGATTTGGTTTACATTTCTCCATACAAAATTTTCAGTGTGCCCTGATTTTTCCCTGATTTGCTCTGGGCACACTGAAAATTTTGTGTGGATAAATCTAAACCAAATCTAAAACTGTTTTCCGGAATCCCTTAAGTATGTACAAATTTATAAAACAAAAAAAATAATATTTCTGCCTAAAGGTATGCAATAAAAAATATTTTATGTACATTTAAATTAGTAACTGGTATCCTACAGTCGAAAACTCAACTATAGTCTTTCCCGCTTGTTCTTACTATAATTATTGGTTAGATCAGATTCAAGGCAATGATGAGGCATTAGCTGGATCAAATTCCCGTCCAGTTTCTGAGGCTGAAGACAATAATCCCGTTTGGAAAGCTCTCGTCCATCAAAATGACGAAGCAGAATACCGTTCTGAGGATTTAATTGTTTAATAAATTATTGACTTATTTTAAGTAAATAATGTGGCTCAAACCTCAAACAATGTCCAACCCTGGTTTATATCCAGATCGTCAAGGTATAAATGATTGTCACACGGTACAGGAAGATGTTGTTGTATCATAAATTCCATAACATTTTTTTCAATCTGTGTGCCATTTTTGAATGTTATATTCAAGACCGTACTATAGTTCAAATTGTTGACCACATCTTCACAGGACGCTTCGTCCTCTAAAAGCAGCTTTTGCGGATGACAGCAAAATCGAACACAGGTCTTAAATTTGCAGGCACATCCCCTGATATGGCTAGGAACCGATTCTTCATCACCATTAAAAAGGATCTGGTAATCGTATTCTCCGACTTGATCTTTTGGTATCAACACATCCTCATACCAATAGGATCCATTTTCGAATTTTTGGCTACTTGAAAGATCCACAGTATCGAAATAATCACATCCTGGAATATCCCCTAATGCTTCAGCTATAATTATGCTGAATAAAATGAGGGAAATTAACAGATTCCTCATTCTCTATAAGGCAAGAGGTGAAAGTTATTAATGAAATAAAATTAAATAATTCGTGAACATAGTCGACATTTTTATAGAAATAAAAATCAATCAATAAATTAATTTTTCAGCAATTTGTTTAATTATATTACTTACTGAATAGATTTCAACAAATTAAAATACAACTTTAAACGTCAATAAAATATGCCGTTGACGTATGCAATCTTTGAATCCATGAAATAAACTGAAATGAAATTCTATACTTCTTTAAAAAGAACCCATAAAAATGAAGGAAAAAAACGATTAATTTTATTTTGATTACTCAGAAAATACCATACAATTTGCATCGGATATATATTTATAGTTCTGGAACATAAGCACATACATACATATATGTGCATACCACAAAGCTATAGAGTTTTACTGTAAAGTACTTGTCCACTGGATTGAGCCACAATAATAATAAGATTCTTAATCAGCTCATGGAAAAAACTTCATAAAAATAATGAAAGTGAGTATTGTACACTACGACAAAGAGATCTAAATTCAGATATGTTTGTATGTATATGTACATAATTCTCAACCAGTCATTTTTATATACACATATGTTATAACATACTCCCAACCATTTCAAATAATGGAATACGCATATAAAAAGAAATGTTCCTTCAAAATCCATTTAATTCGAGCTTCCTTAGCTCGGATCATCAGTATTCAAGGAAAATATTCGAATTTTGGAGACTTCAACTTAATTTATAACACAATTTTTCAATAGTATAAATATTATTTCAGTCGCTTTGTCTGTTGGTTTTGTGGCCATTCGATTTCAGATCGTACACAAAGTTAATCCAACACGAAACTATAACTTTCTTCGTCCTGTGAGTCTATTGTAGAGAAAATGCATTAGTTAGTCATCAGCAGTTTTATCAAAGTTGCAAAAAGTAATCACCGATCGTAAATAGAATCGAACAAGTCCTTTTTAAAAATTGTCACCAAAAATAAGATAATGCCCTGCGACGAGGTTATGAAATCAATCAAGTGATAAGTAGATCCTCCCATCAGGTATGAACAAATTTCAACAAGCCAAATTAGACCAGCCATAATAAAAAACCGTTAAAACGTCATAAAACTAAAATTTCAAAATACGAAAATTATATAATATTATTTTTTTAAATAAATTAATAATACTCACTTTGCTCGAGCTTGTAGTTTATGTGATGTTTCAGCTTGATTCCAGACTTTATCAATTTTTTTTCCTTCCGCATAGATGCAATGGGCCATCAAAACAAAGAACGTTGTATTGAAAAGTAACAAAATTGAAATGGGTCCATAATAGTATATCATTGCCGACCAAGGGTCCGCTATACAAATTAGATATTATTTAATATTTGTATTAGAAATATTTTAAGTAACTCATACTATAGATCCATGTGGAATAAACACAAAAACCAGGTTTCCAAAGCGCAACTTCTGGAGGATCGCCATCAACTAAAGGATTGAAATTATCGACCAATCCTGTAATTAACAAAAGGACAGCAGCTACGGTCCAAACGAAAGCATTGCTCCTAATGAAACTGACCTTCTTGGTTCTCCAATACTTAAAACTTTTCCATAAATTATAACTGATAATTAAAAGCCAGAGAAACATGGCCATGACAGCATAGTAACCCACGTAAGCTAAACAAAATATTTTGATAATCATTTTCAGAAAGTATAACAAAAAATAATATTTCTTACCAATTACAAGGCACTGGATTTTTGATACCGAAGAGTTAATCAGAATCTTCTCGATAGTAAGCAAAAAGAAGCTTAAGGTCAAACAAGTCAAGTACAATGTAATGCATTTGTAATGGAACTGACGTCGAAGTTTCGGCAAGTACAGATAAATGGCAATTGTAAGAATCATAAATATGATCGATGCAACGCGAACTAAAATTAAATAGATTAAATAATAGTACTAAGTATTATATGTATTGAGCGTGGGTTAAATGGTATTGAGAAAATTATTTTATAAAAATGCGGGGTATCTAACTGAAACGAATATCTTTTCAGTTACGATTTCGGTTACGTTCGCATCACTGCGGACGGCAGTCCGCGCTAGTGACGAAAGCAGCACTAAGGGTGCGAAAGCCGACTAGCAATATATACAGGAAGAATCGAAAATTTGCTATGCCTGTCCGATTAGGTCGAGTTATATACCGATCGAAAGATAAGACTTTTTAAAACTCACCTGATTCGTGAGATAGACAAGTGTAAGTGGGAGGGGCAAAATTGAAACGATTGGAGCAAATGGGGCCCTTGAAGCCTTTTAATAAAAGTTTTTTAATTTTTTTTCTATTCTTATCAAAAATTCGCGTCGAATGACACCTCGGTCATCAACATCCGACCACTGCACTATGGTAAAAAAGTCCGATATTTTGGCATTAATTCAAATTCTGTTTTGTTCGGTATCTTAAAAATTTGTTTATTTCCTAAATCGCAAAGCTCCAAAGCCAGCAAAACAAATTTTTTTAGATTTTTCGGGACTACCCTTTATGTTTTAAACACACTCAAAGTCAGCTGATTGAGCGTTGCAATATGAACTGAAAAAGCGAAGGAAAATTAATTGCAACTTTCAGAACGAATTGTGTGAGTTATGTAAGCATTATAAAAAATTATAAATATGGACAAAGTTGATAAAGGTATTTAAAAAACGCTAGTAGCAAAGATATTTAGTATTTGTGGTTTATTGTGCAACTGTCCATTGTGTTGTTCTTGTGTATTTTTAGCTAAAAACTAACAAATGTGTTCCTGTTCCGTTAAGCATTACATTAGTACATTACAAAACGTTACCAGATTTTTGCGTAAAGGTTATTAACTAAACCATCTAGAATCAGATGTCAATAATATTTTTTGTTCGATTTTGTTCCTTTTCGTGAAAAATGACATGTTGTAGGTGTGAATTTTGGCTGAAAATTGGATTTTTATCAGATTCAGATGGGGAACAAGGTGAAAACGAGGTCAGATTAAAAAACAAACTAAATTGTAAATTCTACTTTAGTCTAATTAGCAAACATGCAAAGTTTAAAATACATTGCTTTATATTTAAGCTTAAAAATTTTTTTTTACTTTTTTTCTTAGTCGTGGAGGTAGAAGCGAAGAAGACAAGGTCCAATTAAAAAACAACAAAAATTATATATTTTTGAATATTATAACTAAACTTAGTGTCAAATTTTAAGTCTCTAGCTATTTATTTAGATTTTATCTAAATTTTTTTTAACTTTTTCGAATAGTGAGATAGGGTGGGGGAGGTGAAGGCGAGGTCGAAATCAAAATAAAATAAATTCAAAATTCTTAATCAATCTAACTAAAGTTTATGTCAAATTTCAAGTTTCTATCTTTATATTTAGAGTTTATGCCAAAATATAGGATTTATTTACCATAGTGCACTGGCTGAAAAAATAAAAAAATTTGAAATTTTTAGTCGCCTTACGAAAATGAGAAGAAAAGTCAGTCCACTTGTTTGTTTCTTTGTCTGTTTGTTTGAATCAAAGAGTTGATATATCTTATTAGTTTGAATGAGGACTTGTTCCCGATTAAAAATCTAGAAACTTTTCTTCAACGACTTTTACGAAAAATCGCTAATTTAATCCGCTAAATTTAAATTCGCTTAAAGGTATTTTGTCCCTACCTTTAAAGGTTTTTTTAAAGTACATTGGTAAAAAGCTACAGGTGAAACAAGGTATTTTTTTCACGCATTCTGGCGGTTTTTGAGAAAACGCCCCAAACTATTTTTTTTTAATTTGTGGAAGATATTACCTGTTAACTGAAGCTTGAGAGTGCTGTGTTTGTAAAAATAATCTTTCTTTTTCTTGAGAAAATAGGGGCAAGTGTTGCCAGACAGTTTTATTTTGCTTGTAAGAATAAGGGGTTTGATTGGTTTAAGTTTGGGTTACTTTTCTGCAACGCACTTTGACTTAATGTGTTTTTTTTCTCATTATTATCTTGATGGTACTGACGTATATTTCTACAAAACTAGACACCTTTTGACAAAGTTATAACATCAAATTTCTGATATCCTATTCCAAAATTTCTGATATCTTATAAAAAAAAACCTCTTCACGAGGTAACACGAGGCACTGCCCAAAAAAGTAATATTTATCAGAAAAAAAAATAAACTTAATATTATTCGTCACAAAATTGGAAATCGGAAATTTTGGGGCCTGAAAATGTTTTCGTCACTAGACTTTTTTTTATAAGATTTATGTGTCCAGTTATAGGTTTCGAAAGAATTTTGTACATCGGTTATGTAACTGCTACGGGTTTTCATATTTCGATTTCAAGATACGGTTACGGTTAAGGTTTTGGTTTTAGTCCCTGAAAAAAGTAAAGTATTGAAATAAATTGTGGGGTTTTCTTACTGTAAGGTATAGTTCGATCTGGTGGTGAATCGCATTGATGTGGCACAATTTTGTACATGCCATTTTCCAGTTTTTGTGGCTGTAGGCAATAATCATCCTTGCCAAAGTTCTTTTCATCGGCATTACGGTACAGTATTCCATTCTAGATAATAAGATGCTTCTTATTGTAAGTAAATAAATAGATAAATAAAAAATATTTTCTTAACAAACCTCATATAACGTCCATTTATGGGCAATATCGTTGTCAGCATCTAGGTGAAAATGGTATTCACACGGGACTTCAAAGTGCCTTTGTATCACAAACTCCTCGAGGACATTCACCTCAACTTCAGTACCGTTGTGTAGTGTTACATTCACAAGAGGACTGTAATCGTTACTATCTTCATGACATTTTCTCTCATTGGTAACTAGCAAATGTTGAGGATCGCAGCAAAAGCGAACACACGACTTCAATTGACAGATACATCCTCTTGTATGCT
The DNA here is from genome assembly GCA_963924055.1 of Drosophila limbata. Classification (NCBI taxonomy): domain Eukaryota; kingdom Metazoa; phylum Arthropoda; class Insecta; order Diptera; family Drosophilidae; genus Drosophila; species Drosophila limbata. Next base: position 8,556,512 of record OZ001352.1, read on the forward strand.
GCGCCACTATTATTTTTTCACGCTTCCATACCATTTGGTATTTGTATTGCCCAGTTTTATCTCTAGGAATTAAAATGTTACCATATTGATAGCTTCCATTATCAAATTTTGTACTGTTCGTAAGATCAACAGTATCAAAATAATCGCATCCTGGAATATCGCCTGCTACCTTAGTTATTAATATGCATATAAGAACAAAGACATTTCTTACTTTCTCCATTTCCTGCATTAAAAATAAAAAATGATTCATTTATAATATTTAAAAAATTTCAATACATCTTTATAGTATATATGTTTTATACATCTTTATATCTATCCATTTGAACTGAAATTTTATTAATGTACTTGGTTTATAGAGTTTTTGAGAATCCGATCGAATACATACACATATGTACTTACAGCACGATTTTTTAAAATTTATCCCTCAAAAAAGATGTTTGCTTTCTTTGGCGCTCAAAAATGAACTAAACTCAACTGACATTTCGCATTTTTTTAAAATACTGCTTGTGGTGAGTGATTCAATTCTTAGCAAGCAGCAATCAATAGGGGACTTGATAGTGCTTTAGTTTAATATAATATATAATATTAATAAAAATATATTTTTAGGATTCCGTTGAAGTGCACACACTTAAAGGGAAATCATTTTTTTGACAAACTTCTGTATTTGTTGCTCGATCCTGATTAAAATGAGAAGATATAAGTGGATATTATTAAAGAGAAAATTTTCAAAGAAATCTGACAGTGATATAATTTTGATTTATTTTTTATTTTATTTATTTATCAACTTTATTAGATAAGAATAGATATATATGTATGTATATATACATATATATACTTATTTATATAAAATATATTAAACAGTAACGTAGTTATATAATATTACAATAATTGTACTGTAGTAAACGTAATCATCATATTTAAATCCATAAAACATGAATATTTTGTGCAGTAAACTTTAAGTTTATAACAGCAGACACTTAAATAGAAAAACAATTTGTTGTTTTTTTTTACTTTGTTATTAGTTAAACATCAAATTAATGGTCACAACGTTTAAACTTTGAAACAAAAATAAACATTTATCAATTGCAATTTATATATTTATAGTAAACCATATTTCGAAAATGAAAGTTGGTATAAAACATTAACAAAAATGAATTCAAAATTCCTATTGTAATTTTATATTTTGCACAAGAAATTTAAAAAAAATCTCTCGTGCCCTATGAACTTAACATAATTTGTCACTAAATCTTTAAGTAACTTTAAATAACTTTACATAATTGGTTTTTCATTAATATATATATATATATACACATAACATTTGTTGTTAAATTTTTCTTTCGCTTTCAACTGTTATTCATGTTTAATCGTTTTATTTTTAGTTGACTAGTGGTTTATGTATACATATATTTAGAGTCGAATTTGAAACCACAACTCTTATTTTAGTTGCAAAAAAATATTACACATCTAAAAATACATTTAATTTACAATTAGTTAAAATTGTTTTGTTATACATTTGATTTGTTAACGTGGGCTGGATTCTTGGCAACATACATGAAGGTGTATATAGTATTTCTTATAGACATTTATAAAAAGAGCTTTGTAATTATTTACACTGATTAATTGATTAACATTCGCAAAGAACACATTCAATTCTCCAAATAATAATAAATCAATCCCTAGCTTTGAAATACATACATATGTAAGAGCAATATAAATAATGTAGATATACTTTTTTGTATGTAGACAATCTGTGCTCAGTAATAATCAGTAATCCTCCGACTGTTCCGACTTCAGTTAAACTGTCTAATTCTTACAGAAATACATCTAGTTGTATAAATATTATATTTTGTATGTATATATATAGCAGCAGACCAAGCACATTTCACTCTTGTGGCTTGTCGCACAGTATTTGGAATCAATCATTTGATGATCATTCACAGGAGTAGTGAGGTAGAATTGTTCTCTTTCATTCTCTTGAAGCTGAAGCTCTTTACCAGCTGTTGCTGATTGCCTGCTCCAGCTTGGCCTTGGTCACGGCTGCAGCGGATCGCAGCAGATCTTGGGCAGCTGCCGAGCTGGCGCCCAGTGTTGTGGCAGTTGTGGCAACCACGCTCTGTTGCTGTTGCTTCCCAGCAGCAACAGCGGCGGCGGCAGCTGCTGCCGCCAACAGCGAGGCCGACGTTGAGCTGGCCATAAAGTTGACATTGATATTGATGGGATGGACCACGGGCATGCTCGTGTAGCTCTTCTCGAGCAGATCAACACCGTTGAGATATGGCACCAGTGCATTATAGTCCACATTGAGGGGCACGTAGTAGTTGCCCTGGCAATGCAACGCAAAGATCGGCACGGTGAACGAGTGACGCGGTGGCAGCGGCGCCGTCGTGCTGCTGGGCGTGCTCAACTGGGCGCCGGCAGCGCTCAGCTTGGCCAGCAGCGGGCTGGAGTTGGAGCTGTTGCTGTTGTGCAGCTCCGACTTGATGTCCTTGATGTCACTGAAACTGAAGGAGGGCTTGTCGTCACGCACCAGCACCATGGGACGTGGCGGATTCGTGTTGCTCGCCTCGCTGTGCACATCCAACGGCAAATTGCCATTACAAGCTGACGCCGCCGCCTCGGCCAGCTTACGTTTCTTGGCCATGATGGGCGCTATTTCCGGCTCGGTGCCATCCTTGGAGTGCTCGGACAGTGCATGCAAATGCGAGTGCGAATGCGAGTGCTCATTCTGCAAATGTGGAGCGTGCTCGCTACTCGTCTCCTCGTCGTGCAGCTCGTGCACGAAACGCTCCTTGATGTGATTCTTGTACTTGTAGTTGTTGTTGTGCTCAATCTCATGCGACGACTCCGAGTAGTTGCGCATGCGCACCGACAACAGGCTGTCCGTGGTGTGCGGATTATGGGCCAGATGCGAGTGCGAATGCAAGTGCGCATCCCGTGGCGGGGGCGAGTGCATGTTGGAGGTGTCCGTGTGCAGCATCGGTTCGTGCGACGAATCAAAGTCATGCTGGCTGCTGTCCGTGTGATGATGCGGCGCTGTCGATGTTATCACTGGCGCCTGATGCGGCTGCTGATGGGCAGCAACGGCAACGGCAGCAGCAGCGGCGGCGGAGGCGACAGAAGTCTTGGCCAGCGTATGGCACGTGGTTGTGGATGTCGTCGAGCTGGCCGCATTGCTGCTGCTGGCAGTGTTGGAGCCCGTTGAATTGCTGGGTACATTGTCACCAGCAATGCCATTGACATTTCCATTGATCCCATTGAGCACCTGCTTGCTGGGACTCTGGCGCTCCATGTTGGTATTGGAGCTGGAGTTGGCATTGCCGTTAACGTGAACGCTGCTTCCTCCGCCAGCTGCGGCGGCGGCAACTGCAGCTGCGGCGGCAGCCTGCTGACTGCGCTGCAACTGATTGAGATGATTGCGGAAACTCAGATCCTTGACATCGTTGTGATCATTGCTATGCTCCACATCAGAAGCGCCCAGCATGTCACGCAGGTGACATAATGGCGGATGATACGCCTGGTGGGGACTGCCACTCGAGGCACTCACATTGTCCGGCATGTGGCAGCTGCGGCTGGACTTGTAACAGTCAGCTGGAAAGGCAACGAGAATACATTAGTAACCAGTTAGAGGAGTTATCTTCGGCAAGCCCGAGATTTAATGCCCTTGCAGAGTTTAGTATTCAACATTCGACTAATTGTTGTATCCAGTGACCGAAACTCTTATGAGGATTGGCTAAAAAATGCACTTTTAATAATTTCTTTAAGGCTTTTGTTTTATAAATAATGCTTGAAAATTATTTGTAATTTAATAAAAATCAATTTATCTCATTTTTTTATAAATTAATTAAAAAATTCACTTTTATAATTACTTATAGAAGAAATAGAAATAGAAGATTGTTTTCTACTAAATATGATTAAAAAAAATAGATAGATAGACAAATAGCCAAAATACAGAAGTTCATTTTTTCTTACTAAAGATTGATTTCATGCCAGAGCTTAAATTGATATCATAGCGGTATTTCGAAAGCGAAACATACAAAAAACCGTGAACCAAAAACCTAAATGATATCATAATCGAAACTGTAACTGGAAAGATATTCCTTTCGTTTAAATACCCTACTTTAAACTTATGTTTCCTATGATGCTGAGGTCTGTAATAACAATAAAAAATGGGACCAGACTAAAAATAATCATATAAAGACTCTCTGCAAGGGGATTATGAAAAAATCAACGGGCAACTGGATTTTGCTCACCCTTGAACACCTCGTCGATGTGCTCCTGCAGACGGGCCAAGAGGCGATAGCAGAATTCCTGCATTTGGCTGTCGTAGAGAAACTTGGCCGCCTCCTTCATGCAGTCCATGTAGCCGCTGCGGTACTCGGTCTCCTTTTGCAGGCACTCGCTCTGCAGGTGCTTCAGGTGTCGGATGGCCATCTCAATGATTTCGGTCTTCTCGATCCGGCCGCGGCCCTTGCGCTGATACTGCGGTGGTATGAGACGGGACAAATCTGCCAGGCAGGAGTTCATGCGATCACGGCGACGCTTCTCAATGATGCGATGCGACAAGGGATCTTGCTGTGGAATTGAGAAATTGAAGGATCTCGATTAATGCGAATCGTTGTTTGCAACTGAGCAAACTATCAAGTAAAAGATCATGGAGTTGATCGACCATTATTAATGATCAATAATGATTCTGGCCAGTGATTTTCGTTTCATTTAATTTTATTGAATTTTGCATTTGTTTTATTTGGTGTATGATTGGATAATCTTAGCTCGTCTTGCGTACAATAAAAAAGGGTCAAAAGCGGCGACATCTCGGGCTGCTGGCCGTGGGCGCTCTCTTTGTGTAGGCGTGTGGGCGTGTGAACGTAAACGTGGGCGTGGCAGTGGCAGTGACAGTGACAATTGGCCATGGTCATCAGACATCGCTTGCCATTGCCAATGACCAGAAACTGATAATTGGTAACCGAATCAGTTAACAAATCGTTCGCTCTCTCTTTTGATCCTTTGATCTTGTTATTTTTCGAATTCGATTAGTTGCGATTTCGCGAATTTGTTTTTGTTTGTTTTGTTTTGTTTTGATCGCTCTAAAATTGTAATATTTACCCTCGATGTTTTATTACGTCTTCCGGTGGCATATTCAGCATCGTCCTCGCTGTATGCCGTTGCCGATGTTGAAAAATTTAAACTAGATTCTGTGCAATAAGGAAAACTGGAGACAGCTGCTTCGCTATAATTCGTATGCGATTTGTTTCATATGCAAAAAGAAGTGGGAAGGATAAGAAACACAAATAAGTCCAAATCTTGTTCAATAGTTTTTTGTTTGTTTTTTTTTTTTTTTTTAAATCAATCTTTGTTTTAGTAATGCATTTATTAGGCGCATAACTTAGGCTGACTTAAAAATAATAAATTAAAACTAATTAAACTAAATATTATTATTATGTAGTTATGTGTATTTGCTGTTTTATTTATTTTGTTTATGAGCAATGTTTTATTTGGTATCAAAGTAAAAATATAAAACAATTATCCTAAGCTGTAATATTGAAAATGAAATAAAAGTATTAATCAAATTATTCTGTCGTTCTTCGCTCTCTTTCTCTCTCACTCACTCTCACTTTCTCATTCTCAATCTCTGTCTCTGTCTTATATTTCAGTTGGCAATCCAAAGTTGATCCCCAAGTTGTCGATTGGCTAAAATCAAACGAACGTTTTGTTTTCTTCTCTTTTTTGTGGTTGTAGTAAATAAAGAAAAATAACATAAAATAGTTGTTAATAATTGTTTAAACATACATATTTCCCGGTAAATTTACGCACACGAACACAACAATACTTACACTAGCACATTTTATACTAAATTCGTTAGAAATGGCCTTGGGCTTGAACGTGGACTATTTTAGTAGCTGCTTAAAACACCTGTTTAATAATCTTAAATATTATATGATTTTCTTAAGCATAATCCCATTCTGCAACACGTTTTCAGGTACTAAATTTAGACTCTACACGTTTATGTAGCATTTGTCAAAAATAAAAATAAAAAAAATAGAGAAAATATATCATCCTTAGCCCCAAAATAAACCGAGTCAAAATCAACATTGGACAAAGTTGTGACATACTAAACGTCTCTATACGAAACGTTGCCAAGTGCGGCCAGTAAGTAAATAAGTTCACAAAAGAAGAAAATAAAAAAAAAAGAGCAAAACAATATACAAAAACATTTCATCAACATTTCAATGAGCTGCAATCTATGACCAAAACAAACATTGCGCTAACGATAGAATAAAGAAAAATAGAAATACAAATCAAATCGAGAAAGGCGCGTCCGCGTCAGAAAACGCTAGAAGACTTCGAGCAACGACAACGCCAGCGATAAGAAGCAACACGCAACGATTGGTCGATGTCTGTAGTAAATACATATATAAATACATACATATTTAGTATATACTAGTAAGCAGCAGTGCATGGCGCTTAGAACTTGTTTATCGCCCCCCAGCAGCAGCGTCAGAAAACGATTGTGAAATGTACAAAATGAAGAAGTAAAGAAATCTACTACTATCAAGTATTAATATTTAACTCCCCTCACTTATTGCGTCAAGACTTGTTTCATCTCGGCTTTTTAGCACCAGTTTGTTGGTTTTATTTGTAAGTCGCACGAACTTCTAAATGTCACGCACAGATCTCGGCTTACGCTGCGTATGCGTAATGCGCATTTTGCTTACGAAACTCTTTCAATTGACGTAGATACGTTTCTGATGAGATAAATATATGTATATTAAAGTGCACCTTAAAATCAGTTCAGTTTTCTGTTTGTTATTCATTTGTACTTTCATTTAGACTATTCTCAGAACACCTCAGTCACAATGGCGTGTATTTAGTTGAAAGTGCACCTAAAAACCGTCCAGTTTTTTATGATTTTGTAGAGGGTATTATAGTTTTGTCACAAAAATAATATTATTAAATGATGTATTAATTTTTACAAATGTGTCTGTAACCAAAACCAACATACCTCGATAATATTGATAATATTGCAACTTATTTTTTTTTTTTTACTTTTTTCAACATTTTTACTATTTAGATTTTTTATTAATATTTTTTCATATAGGTATTAAATATTGAAATTATTAAATTAAAATTAAAATTTTTTATTAAAATAAAATTTTTTTGAACAAATTCTTTTTAGAAAATTGACAATTGTGCATAATTCAAAAAAAGCAAAAGATGTTAAGGAAATTTTTATTATTTACATTCAAAATGAATTTAAATCATTATTTTAGTATGACATTGTATCTCCCTTTTGTTCTGCAACCAATTTAAGTCGTCGGGGCATCGAATTTACATAGTTTAGAATATATCTTATTTAAAAACAAGTGGGAAAGGCTATAGTCGAGCTCCCGACTATAGGATACCCGTTACTTACATAAACAAATTAAAATTTTTTTATTGCATGCTTTTAGGCACTTTTATTGCTTAAAAGCTTTAATCAGCCAGTACCACCTTCATCTTTGTCCGATCTTGTTGGGATTTAGTAGGGTGATAGGTAATAATAATAGCTAACTTTCACCGTTTAAAAAAAACTAATATTTTGAAAACTGTTCGTGTGGTGGATTTTCGCGATTTACGGAGGCGGAAAGGGGCGTGGCAAAATTTTTAAACAAACTTGACCTGCGTGGGGTTTATAGAAATCTGTGTGCAAAATTTGGTTGCTCTAGCTCTTATAGTCTCTGAGATCTAGGCGCTCACACAGACGGACAGACGGACAGACGGACGGACGGACAGACGGACAGACGGACAGACGGACGGACGGACAGACGGACATGGCTATATCGACTCGGCTGTTGATGCTGATCAAGAATATATATACTTTATAGGGTCGGAGATGCTTCCTTCTCCCTGTTACATACATTGCAACGAATACAATATCCCCTTTTACTTATTTTTAATAAGTAACGGGTATAAATAGTATTAGTATCTTAACAGTTTTGTATTTTTATTTTCTTTTAGAATACTTTAGCTTTTGCTCTGCGTACTATCATCCAGAAGTGCTCGGCGAATCTTAATCATTATCGCGTGTGCAATTCGTGTTCGTATTTCGGATCATCCTAGAATTATTCAGTTTGCTGTAAGTAAATCAACCCTTGTACCCAAACCAAAGGCATCAGATACCAAATCACTCGCTTGATTCATGAAATATCGACGCGATGCGCTGAACATTGAACCCAACAACGGACACGCCCCCCCGTTGACCGCCTTCAACTGTATATATGTATTTTATTTTATTTTTTATTTTAATTTGATGGCCAAAACATTGTCGCACTTTTGAGCTATTAAGTAATTGGCAAATAGCGCCGCTTGTATAAATTTAGAGATGAGCCAGCTAATCACAAACATACATACATACAGTTGTATTTACATACAAGTGTCTTTGAGTACTCGAATTGGCTACAGGTAGATGAGTATAATGAGTATAAGATTGTGTTGGCCAAATGACGCCAACTGTTGATCAGCCGCATGTTGTTTGCCAAAAGCATGAACGAGCAACGGCATTTGTTGGACGCACGTTTGATTATATTATTATATTTAATTATATTATTGATAAATAAATATGTATGTATGTGCGTATATAAGTTGTACTAGATTGTCCATGTTATTGTTGTTAACAATATCGTGCATTAACCTAAAAATAAACACACATTTCATTGATATTCAGTCAGCTTTATTGTTTCCTGTTGTTAGTCGAACCTATAGATAAGAGCACTATCAAATACAGATACACGTGATAGACACACGTCGTACATTTACAAATCTTATTGGTTTTGATTTTTTCTGCTTCTTTTTGCCTGATCACTCGTCTTATTAATGTATTAAATAAAGTGTCATTCAATAAACTTGAAATATACTAAAAAATCATCGAATTTTAAGAGTGTTTTTAAAGGTGACTCATTCTATTTCTGTGCCACATATTTTACATCTCATAAACTAGTTTCAATGTCAAGCATTTCCATTACAAAATTTGTGTCAAATGGCAGAGGCCTTCAGTGAATTTCCATATTTCCCCACTTAGGCAATAGATAAATATGCCTACTGAAAATTATGAAATAAATAACGAGCGTAAAAAGAGGAAAAACAAACGATGACGCAGTTTGGGAAACAAAAATGTCGTGCTGTCTACTACAAAATGTAAACAAAAACAAAAATATAATTAAGTATAATAAATTGTAGTCTTCTTGCTTTGTGGGAGTTGTTGACTGGTCGTCTGATCATTGGCCGCAGTGACCTTGACTGCACCTGCAGTCTGCAGCTGATAAGATAAATGTCATACATACATACATATAAACAAATAGTCATAAACAATTGCCAGCAAATATAATCACAAAACGAGCTTGGCGATCACGTGAGAAATTTTTATTTTTGTTATGCATTCAAAAAAAAAAAACTGGATATTTGAGGCCAACCGGTTGCAGCTGCTTTCGGTTAAAAAGTATTCGGCTGATCACGTGATATAATGACCAGCAAGTGTTAACGAGTTAAACTGAAGCCCAGCCGCTATCAAGGCAATGACATCAAAGCATTCAATCTTGTGCAACACCATCGGAAACTGATGCGCCAGCAAAGACGTGTGCACGTGTTGAATCAACTGCCTAGCAACAATAATGAATTGCGAACGGAACGGAACTATAAAAGAAATAAGGGGGGCAACCCCTCCCCCGACCATGTCTCCACTCTTTAGCCATGACCAGAAAATACTTGCTGTCTAAGCAAAAACAATTCAATAAACATCGGCAACAGACACAACAACAACAAAACAGAAATACAATTGAGCACAGCAAGTGTTGTACAATTGTACGAATTGTACAGCAGCATTTGGTACATTTCATATTCGCCGCATGGTACACGCTGTATTTTGGCGGAAGTGATCGCTATTTAGCTCAATCACGTGTAAAATTACTAACTCAAAATGGAATAATGGAATAAATTCAATAAACATCGGCAACAACAACATAACACAAGCACAATTGAGCACAGCAAGTGCTGTACAATTTTATGAATACTACAGCAACATTTGGTTCATTTGGTGTATTTCATATTCGTCGCATGGTACACGGTACACATTTTTGTTGTTTTGTACGATTAAATCATGGCAAATTTAGGGGAAGTGATCACGTGTAAAATGACAAACTCAAAATGGGATGATGGAATATATAATTGCTTGGAAAATGGATTAAAAGATTTTATTGAAAATGTGGGCAATGAATATTTATAAATTAAGCAATGTCATAAATAATGTTTTAAATATTCTAAAATGAACAATTTCTTAGTTTTCATGTATTTGTTTTGATTTTTTATTGAGAACTCTTAATGGAATACTTTTATAACTAGGTCAAAAGACATCGGAATCCATCTATTTAAATCACTTAACGGCAATCAAATGCAATGTGTGACTCACATGCCTCAGTCGCGCTGCATTAATCACAACGGGGAAAACACATACACACACAAGTTGTGTAAATTTCTCAATATTTGCAGCAGCACGTTTGTCAAACGGCACGAGGGATTGAGAGACCCCTGTAGAGAGTGGAGATAGATACATATGTATGCACACATTACGTATACGTACACTGACAGATGTAAGTATAAGTGCATGGAAACGAAACGACGATCGTGACTACGTGCCTGCGTTTGAGATGCCAATGGACGAACGATGACGATGACGATAACACGAATTCGACACAAAAACCGAATGGCAATTGGAATAAACACACATACATATGTTATGATTGGAAATCGAAATTGGAATCAGAGTCTGCTGTGTATACAAAAGATCCCAGGATAGCTATTAATGAATCAAGTGTATTTTCGTTGATTCGTAGATATAATTTAATGCGCGTCGCATTTTTACTGATGTCACGCAAAGATGCGGATATTTTCATAAACATATAGAAACACTTATATGCATATAAATATATTATCAGGCATGCCACATAAATCTCTTTCACTTGAGTTTCACGTCAATTTCATTTCTCCGTGCCACAGTCTCAATCACCTGCACAATTTTTGGTGAAACGAAATCATCGCTCAATTCACTGGCATCCGATGCCATGAGAATAATGTCACATATTTTGTCCGAAATTTGGAAATTAGAGTTGTTGAGTAACTTTCATTGTTTGTCGCGCCAATAACTTTTAAATTTTTTTAGGCTATACAATATCAATTATTAAATAAATAAATTAAATAATATTAATTAAAGAAGAAATAAAATAAAAACCTACTTTTCAGCAATAATAAACTTACAAAAATTGCTAAACAAACCCTTGGGAAATTTAATCTGAGAAGGGGCCAACCCTTAGCAGCCTAGTACGAAAAGGTTGATGAACATGCTTAAAAACCTAAATCACACGAATTTCTGTGGCACGGAGAAATTTTCGAAGTGGAATTGCTTTTTTCTGAAATCACTTTCACTAGTGTTTTTTGTGGCATGCCTGTATATGTATTTATTGACATTTCCTGATCATTTGGGGCTTGCTTTGACGTGTTGTCTTGCTGAACATTTGTGAGTTACTTAACCTACATGACTAAACTGCGGCACTTCTAGAGTAACACAGTCCGTCATGTAACACAAACGTATCCAGCAAACAAACACACTTTCTTAGACTTCTCTCGTGCGGCACACTTATCAGTAGAAATAAATCACAATCACATTGTATTAGAGAGTTGCTTATCACTGGGTCACGGCCGGAATGGTTGGGGTCACGACGTCGTCAAGATCCCATAATCGAAAACAACGACAGACAACTGCATATTTAAATTTTTATATTTTTTATAACAGCAACTGTCTTGTCGTGGAAATAAACTCGAGATCTCATAGATTTTGTTTTGACAACCAACTTTCCAGCTTAAATTTAGTACACAGTCTTAAGCACATACATTTACACAAACGTACCTATTTATTTACAATACAATACCAAGCAGTTATGTTATCTTGACATGTGCGTCACGACTCTTTCGCTTTTATCGCGTGCGCTTATCTCATTTATGGATGACTTGTTTGCAGTCGTGTTATTCTAGGCTTTTTATAGAAATTATAAACATTTTAAGTATATGGCCGCTATGCAGACGCGTGTTTTTATTTGTTTCATCAAGTGCCAAGCAAAAAAAGTGAAGAAGCCTATTAACAGGAACAGTACAATTAAGATTAACACCACGAGAACCCGATGGGAAACACGTTAAAGACACTTAGCTATGACGACAATGGTGATAATAATTATGAAATGTTAATAGACTAATAGATAAAACACCACTAAAAATCTAAGCAGCTGCTAGTCTCGAATTCTTTTTAAACTCAAAAACATTTACACACGGAATTTTACTTACGTTTTAGGAGCTCCCAGGTGATATTCACACTGAAATTGCATTGCTAATCAGTTATTTATTGTCAGGCTAAAAGCAGCCGACACAACAATTAATTTAAAAATATAACATTAAAATTAAAAAAAATATATATATTTAAATTACAAAATAATTTAAAATTAAAAAATCTGGGGAATCTAAAATGAAAAAGAAAATGATTTTCCCAGCATAAGCAATTATTATAATATTTAAGATGATTTATGTACTTAGTCGTATATGCAAATTTTACTCAAATTTGGTCAATTTAGCTGGACAAGTCAGTCAGTCTAAGTCAGTTTTTTTCAATTCCCTGCAAGTATGACAATAATATTAATGTCACATACAGAATTATACATATGCATGTAGATTTATTTGTATTAACATTTATTTTATGTAAATATAGTCACAAAAGGCGTTCAAAAAGACTTCGACTCTTAAAAGAAACTTTCCAAAAACAATGAGATACATTCATTGAATTTTTTAATAATATACTATATATTCATAAACTGCCTTTATTTGCACACAAATAAGTATTTTATGTTTGTTAGAAGTCTTGAGTAATTGATTTGGAAATATTGAAGTTGGCTTTATGTCTATTTATAGGTGGTATATATTTATTTACAAGGAATCACTTGAAGGCGCCACCCAGTGGACAGCAAATACTAAAATAGATGTAGTATAACAATTAACAACAGCTTGCTGACCTTCAAAAGGACACCGACTGGCGCGCTAACACATACACACACACATAGACACACGTGCGTGTAGGATTATGTTTGTCTGTGAGGAACTGTGAGCACACGCCAATACGCCCACAAGAGCCAATCAAATGAACAGGGGCCAATTGGCTGTTGTTTTCGTTGTTGTTGCTATTTTTAGCCACGTTTTGGCCGTTGACATTTATTAGAAATAAGCTGGCTTTATAAAGAGCAATCAGTCCGGTCTTCCAACTTATTATTTATTTATATACACAAAAACTTAAATGTTGTTTTTATACATTGTATATCGACAAATGGTCAGTCACAAAATTTAAAGAGCACGAATAAAAAAAAATTGAATGGATGGACGCGGCTAATGAAATTCAAGTTCAAAATAAAAATACAAAACGGAGAATAGAGGGGGACAAAAAAAAACCCAAAACTGAACGTCACGTTTGCCTAATCGTGTTTTGTACTTTGCTTGTGTTGTTGTTTGGCAGAATGTTTGCATAAATAAATACATAAACTAAAATCCATTTTATAAATAGCGTCAAACGGCGTCAGGCAAACGGCAAACGAATGTAATGTCTGCCTGCCCACGTTTTTCGCTTGCCGTTTGTCGAATTTTCGCTTGATTTTCTTATTTTCTTATTTAACTTGCTCAGCTACCAAAAATAGATCCACGATCCACGCCCAATACCAATCTTAATGTTCAGCACACACAGACACACACATACACACGTACACACAAACCCGAAAGATAATCACATAAGAAACCGTTACAAAGTCGGCAAAAAAAAATCAAAACTTAAACGAAAACTTAAAGATGACATTATAGACTAGGCTAACAATAAATTATGCATAAACTTAAACGCGCACAGGTGAAAGTGAGTGTGTTGTTGTTTGTTGTTGTTTTGGTGTGTTGTGGACTGTTTGGCTTTCAAAGGAGGGAGCCCTGTATCAATGGTTTCCTTCTATACCTACCTCTCATACTTAACCGGATGTGCGGCATGTCCATTTGCCTCGCTCCAATAGGGCTCCATATTGCTGTTGTTGCTGTGTGCGCTGCTGGCAATGCTGCTGCTGTGACTGCGAGAGACTCCGATCCTGGGCAAGGTTGCGATATCTGCTTTATGTAGCTCTTTCCTCTCCTGCAGCTGCTGCGTCGACGTCGACGTTGCTTGCAATTGCGGTGGAATGGTGAAAGGTATTTTTGCTCTCTATGTCAATGCAGAAAAGGCAGAGAGAAACGCCGGCGAACGAGCGCACGAATTTATGACAGCAAACAGGTTGTCGGCTGCGACGGCGAATTCACTTCAGTTGCGGCGAATTACAATTATTGTTGCTTTCGTTGGTAATTTTCTGGTTGGTGGGTTGGTTCACTTTTCGTATTACACAAGTAAAAACTTTGCTCGATGTATGTAAATGTTCTAAGATTTGAATAATGTAAATTTGTCGTTGATTGTTTTTGATTGTTTTAATATGTATTACAAATTTGTATCACACTTGAATATCCAATACTCTTTGCACCCCTGCGACACTCTGATTAGATTTAAATGTAGCATAACATAACTTATTTAATTATGTTTAAATTCTTGTAAAAGTTGTGAATTGTCTGTTGACGGTTGACGGTTTAGTGATGACTGTGTTGGCACTGCTTATCAGCAGCCTTTGCCTTTTGTTTTTGTGACAGAGCCGATAACGAACAACGACATCAACGGGTGCGATAAGGCCTTATACATATGAGCCTAAGAATGTATATAAATATGTAAATATCTACTTATATACATGCATTACGTTTATCTTATGTATGGGGAAATTTAATCACACACTATATAATTATGTTAGACTAGTCCGTGTTAACTTTTAACCCACGCGTTTTTTTTTACTACTGATGCTGTGCTGGAAACCTTGAAATTTCTTTACACTCACGTCTCGTTTATTTATTTTTTTTTTGCTTTTGTCGCGTTATTTGCTCTCTGTGAAACACACGCACACACACAGCACCACAAAGAGAATGATTGTCGAAAAACGTGATTTAGTTTTCTGTCACACGGCAACGATTTACACGTTTTGCACTTTTATTAATTTTGTATTTTTATATTTATTATATTAATACACAACTTCCTTCGATTCACAGTGGAATTTTACTAGCAGCCGAGCATTCGTGTGCAAACAGTATGCGTGTATTTGTATTTGTACGTTCCACTACACAGCACTTTTATTATGTATGCATGTATGTATGTTGTATATGTATTCGTCTTATATATGTATGCACACAATTTGTTGTTGCTGCTTGCTCGGCTGTTGCTATATTTTTTTTATTTTTTGTTAAACAAAACACTTGCGCTGTCCGAAACGTTGGTAGCATCAACTGCTCACTTCGAACGGCTGAATTGAAATGAATGAAAAATACACGATGAACGGGCTAAAATTAAAACCAAGGAAGCAAGCTCAAATTCCTCGCACCGTACTTTGAATACTCTGCACATAAAGTTTTTCCTTGACCAGTTGAAATTTTTAGGAATAGCAAAATATTTTTGTTTAAAATTGTATATTTTCTAAAAACTTTAATGGAACTTTCTTAAAAATAAGTTAAATATATAGATTTGTTTTCAGTTTGGAGATGTTGTTGAGTAGCCTTTACAATCTAAACTACAAATGTCACAAGTCTTTTTGAAAGGGTATACAAATACAAAACACGAGACCAAACACTGTGAGCAAAATGAGAGAGTTGATGACGTGCCTGGGGTATCAGAGAGTGTTGCATGAAAATGTAAATGGCAAAAGAGCTAGATAACGAAGAGAGCGAGCAAGAAACCGCCCGGCTGACTCTGAGCGAGCTCTTTGTCAAGTCATGCTGGGCTGCGGCTGATGGTATTATGGTGTGTGTGTGTCTGTGTTTGCGTTTTTCAAAGTGTTGGTATGCGTTGGCTTTTGGATCTTTGTGAGTGTGTTTGTACATGCGTTGATGTTATCGCATTTCGTGCGCGGCAAACGTGATTGCCACAGTGGGTCGAAGACTATTAGATTTGTGTTTAATTCATGCGGTACTTTAATTAGTTAATATTGTTCATTTTTCGATATAATTGAAAATCATAATATTAAATATGGAAATGGTATCTATAATACTAAATACGAATCAGTTACATGAATTGGATGTGCAATATATGTTTAAAACAATTCATTACTTTTTTAACATCTTCCGACAACGGTACAGATTTCGATGACTAGACGTCGCGAGTTTACAGGCAACCAGCACCAACGGAGAACTGTTCAGAAGTGCGGTTCATAGGCCTATTTGAATGATATGAAGAAGTACATAAGAAGCTTATATACATACATATACATGTATGTACTTGTAGTTATAATTGTACATGCTATGTGCTTTACGTTGTCTCGTCACTTGCAATATAAAATGCACTTGTTATTATTAAGTGCACACGCGATAAATATATGCGATTTTTTTATTGGTGATAAAAGCTCACCTACACACACAAGCAGAGTACCGTTACTGAGGGTAGTGGTCATCGGGGCGTGCGTTTCGTGCTTTTGTCGCCTTTGCGGTTGTTGCTTTTTGTCTGTCAGCTTTCAAGTTGAAAGGCAAACGCAAATCCGAAAAAGAAAACAACGTAGAAACCCAAGGCAAGTAAAACAAAAAACAATAACAGCAACCACAACAACATTCAGCAGTCAACAGCAGCACATAATAAAACACGTGAACGTGACAAATTCCAAAGCGATTCGCAGCTGTTACATTGGGCGGCGGCGGCGCCGTCATCGTTGACGTTGACGTTTGGCGGCGAATTGCGACGGAGCGAGAATTGCTTGGCAACAATATGATTGTCTCACCGACACATACATATGTACATACACTTGCTGAAAGCGCAAGCTCTCACAGTCGGCCGACATTTTGTTTTTATAATACTTGGCTGCTCGTCGCTTTCGTATTATTAATCGAAATAATAATCATACGCTGTGTTGGTTCATCATAAACATAAGCGGTTGGCGCACAAAATTCCTCTTTTTTGGCTTGCACACACACACTTTCCATCTCTCTCTCTTTTACACTGTCTCTCTTTGATAAACCTACTTAGTTGTACGCGTGAGCAGCTTTTTAATCAAGGCACGTTGAAAGCGGGCACAGCCAGCGCAAAAAATTCATAGCGCATGACGTAATATCTCACGCGAGGCGAGCGTGTCACTCATTTCACGTAAACACATACACACACACACATGCACATAAATTGAATTTATGTATGTATGTGGCAGATACATATGTATCTGCATCTATTTACTCGTATAAAATATCACACATGTCAGTTTGTTGTTGGTCACGTGTTGTGCAAATGCTTTAGCTGTATGTGTTTATGTACTTACAAACATATATACATATGTATGTACATATTTTTGTTTTGACTATCAGCTTTTTTGCATACATACTTTTGAATGTATGTACATATGTATGTACAGTACGGCAAGTAATTGTTTTCACACCACATTTCACATACTTTTATTAATTTATTAAAATATTATTTTAATTTTTTATATTGCTCTAAGTATTTTAATATAATAAAATGAGAAATAATATTTAAAACCAAGAAAATATTTCATTTTTTGCTAAATAAAATATATACAGTTCAGCTTTCATAACTCGAATTTCCATAACTCGAATTCGAGTGGCAATAAAATTTAATAAACTAAATAATTGGTCTTCCATAAGCCGAAGTCTCCATATTTCGAACATTTTTCTTTTTTCGACTGTTTTTAATATTATCAAAACAATTACTTGACTAACTGTGGGCCTATAGCTAGTTAAGTAATTGTTTTGATAAAAAAAAATCAGAACTTACTTCTTTTTATTTTCGAAAATATATTTTAACCCACAAGATATCATTATTATTTTTAATTTGTTTTAAAACAATATGTAAATTTAAAAAAAAAAATTGGTATTTTTGTGATTATTTTATGTTGTCAAAACAATTATTTGGCAAACTGTATATTTGTGTTTTTTTTGTTTTATTTTCCAGCACTTTAATTAAATTGAAATGGCAACGGTCGCAAGTCACAGAGGCATGCAATCTATTTTTAGCGCTGCCAAAGGTCAAAAACAAAACCAAATCAAAGCAACAAGTCACTTACCCAAGGCACGATCGAGTAATCGGGTAATCGAGTAACAAACGTGTCCAAGTCCAATGCGCAATGAAAATAGGCGCTGCCCTATTATATTATAAATATACTACATCTTATTCTATTATTGTTATTGTTTACTGCAGGTAATTTGTATATGTAATTTGTGTATGTATGTATATTATTTAATATAATTGCTTACTGAAAATATTAAGAAAATAAATCCAATTAAGTATGTCTACTAACTATTTAGTATATGACCTGTCGCGGGTGGCACGTGCGATGCAGCAAACACAACACGGCCCAAACACTGGTTAATGGCGAATCACATGTTATTGCGAATGTAACACACAGGCGGACAGCCAGAAGTCTGTTTCTGGAACCTACGTGAAAAACAAGCCCAGGCACATTACACATACGCCCCGAGGGGCACGTGCAGAGTCAATGATATATGTATGTATATATGTATGTTCATATGAGTACATGCATACTCGTACAGATACACAAGTTGTAAATGATGAAAATGGCTTAAATTACTCAAGCCCCTTTAGTTCCCCCCTTTAGCCAACAGGGCAAGAGCAAGCCTTATCAGAAAGAACTTCAAATTGCTTCAATTGCTAAATAGTGGTATGAGTTATTTTCGTATTTTCGTATTTTTACGTTTTTATTTAAGCAGTTGGTTTTTTGTTATGGTCACGTGTCCGTTAATCGGAATGCGTGTTACGTGGCCTGTGAATTTCCATAGAAATGAAATGCAATCAAGCGATACAACAACAACAAATAACGACTTCAGAAAAATTTGTACAACGCTTTTGTTGTTTTTGCTTTTCAACTGTAAACAAGTCAACGGTGTGATAAAAAATAAACACTTGTAGATTTTTTATGTGGACATGGCCCCTAACGCTAAGCTAGTATATACAGCCAGTATATACATACATACATATGTATATATTCACACATTTGTGAGCATGTATTGTGTATATACGAGTATCTGTTTTTCTATAGTTGTTGCCTTGCGTATCTTTATTGGTCTGTTTGTGTTTACTAAGCTTACATCTACAAATGTGCATACATACATATAATATATGCACACTTGGGTGTGTACTTTTTAATCACAAGCTGATTGCCCCTTTTTTTCTGTTAAAGCTGCTTATCGCATTTGCTCACAAAAGGCAACAACAGCAGTAGCATCTAATGAGAGTAGTTCTTGGTAATAGAACGGGATCAATAAATAAAAGAGAAAGTTCACTGAAACTTATTTAAAAATATATAAAATATTTTTATTGCATACTCTTAGGCACCTACATTGCTTGAAACTTAAATCAGCCATTACTACCATTCTGTTTGGCCGATCTTCTTGCGATTTAGCGGAATAATAGCTAGTAATGGTAATAAACGTTGAATACCCAAAAATACTCGGCTGTTTATGCGAATCAAGATTATATATGCTTTATATTATTATTAGTTATTAAAATGTTTGTTATATTATCGCAAGGATTCCAAATTTTTGTGATGCACATAAATATGGGTATTTCCAGGATCGGGAACGCGACATTTGTACGTCTTTAAATGAAAAAAAAAAAAAATGGCAAAAGTTGAAATTTTCAAAATTGTTTTCTCACGTGTTTAGTGCATTTTATTTACACTATTTTTATTATAAAAGACAAGCTTTGAAGACTTGTCGCTTTCGAATTATTTATAGAAAACAATGCATCGCGAACGTGACGAAAAATGGAAGTCAAGTTTGCCTTCATCTTGACAAATGCGAAAGTCTGCGAAATGTGGCGAGTAATTTGGAAGAAAATACTCTTAGACTATAATAAAATAATATAGTTTTCCATTTAAGTAATAATTTTGATATGTTACTTTTTTTACAAGTTTTATTAGTAATTTGTAACGCGACATCGCGAACGTGACAAGATTTCCACCTAGTTTGTGCCAAGAATTTGTTCATCAAATTTGATTCGACATATCGAAAACAACTTGTAAAAATTGTTTTAAATTAAACTTTCAATATATTTCTATTTATTAATATGGTTCATGTTACAATCTTACTATCTGACTTAGTGTAATCGTAAATTTATTCCAATGTAGAATCTATTGAATTTCTTGTAGCGCATATTGCTTAAATAAATAAGTTGAATACATTATTGCAAGAAAATTTCACAAGTTGTGAGTTTTTGATCAATTTACGTATTTCGTCGCGGTGGACCTTTTTCTGGAAATGCCCACATGCGTGTACATATATAATATGACATTATTATGATCATTTATTATTCGCCCCAGTCATAAAAAAAATTAAAATTGTAGATTTAGTTCAGATCAGCGTCGATTTCTTAGATTTCCACTGATATATAACTACATATGTATTAAAATATATGACATGTATTTATTGTATTTTCATGTGTGCATAATTACTTACATATACAAATAATTGGCACCTTTTATTAGCACAAACTGGCTGACATTGATACGACAGGGGCTGGCCGGGACAGAGTCTTGGTCATTGGCCAGGCCCAGAAGGCCACGAAACGGGACAAATAAAATGGGTGTGCGCTAATCACTTTGCTTCATAAATTTACTGCATATGCAAATGTTATATATGTATGTGAATTCGATTAGCATCACTCTTAATTTACACTCAATTTTGTATATGTGTGTGTGTCCATTTTAATATAAAACGATTTTTATGCACGCTTTTGGCTCATATAAAATATTAAAGATAGCGTTAAATATCAAATTTCTTATCAATTTGCCAAAAAAAAAATTTCAATTTCAAAGTCGAGGTAAATCCCATAAAAAACAAATGAACATACATACTGTATTTGTATATGTTTCAGTATGTATGTATGTATGATGCATATATACAAACAAGTATTGGTTGCCCGATAAAAATGCAAACAGTCTGACTGGAGGCAGATACGAAAACTTGTATGTATAGATATGAATGTATGTACATATGTAGAAACATACATATGTAGATTGATAGACACAAGTGTGAGTACACACTTTTCAATTGTTTCCCGAGAAATATGTATTTAAAAAATGGCGCAGCGCAGTCGGGAGTCGTGGACCTCCAATCCAATCCGACACGTGTCATTGCGGCTGAACAAATAACAAATAAAGAATAGAATAGAATAGAATAGAATAGAAGAAACCCCTTCCACATGCACAACAACCACAACAACAACAACATACACAAACATACGTCCAACGTTAACAGTCTCCAAGTGAAAGATATAGTATTGCAATATAAAAAATTTGCTGCACTTATTATAAACTGCATACATGTGCATAAGTATGTAAGTATGAGTACTTTTATCCACAACGACATAGAATGCACGTTTGCCTTGTGCACTTTTTTATTTAAATTCCACTGGACCAGCTTTAGTCGGGTGTATTAGCTGTGTGGATCAGGTAGAAAATAAATCTAGCCAAGAAATATCGCTCAAGGGAATAAATCTTGCAATTAAATCTATATGTTTAGATGTTTAATCATAGTAATTATATAATTTATAATTCATGCATCACAATAGATTATTCAAATAATTAAAATTGTAAACTAAAATTAAAATATATTTTAAAACCTTAAACTAAAGCTACTTTTATACATATTTACCTTTTTCTACTTCTTTTTATTTATTAACTGTGAATTTTTTAATATTAATAATATTTAAAAATCGATGTTTATAAAAGTGACTAGTGCCTTAAACAATAAGCGTTAGTTTGTAGCACTATGAATCGAAATAAAGAAATATAATTAAATTAAAAAAACAAAAAAACAAATAAAAGAAATTAAATACAAGTAAATTAAAATTTAACTTTTAAGACTGTAACTTTTAGCATCTAAATAAAAATAAAATTTCAGTTCTGTAAAATTCAATATATTTTCCATGGTTTTCACGAAAATTTTATTAATCTTATTACTACGATTCAACGAATTTTTATAAGCTTTTATAAATTATAAACTTAAAAATATTTTGACATGAATTATATAGAAATTAATAATTATTTTTATAATTAACTCTCAGTTTAGACTGCACACAAATTGGTTCTTATTTTGTTTTTTTGATTCGTACCATAAATCAAAATGAATATTTTTTTTAACTTACTAATAAAAATATGTTTTTTCCCTAAAAAATTTAAAAAACAAAAAAAGGAAAATTGTTTTTTATCACCAGACTTTGTTTTTATTAATTATATCGAACAGTAAATCAAACCTTTCTTATTTAAACGCTATGAATTATTAATTTTTTGATGGAATTTTCAAATGCACTCATCAGTTATGGTTTACCATGCATTAAACAATTCAATAGGTTGAGTTAGAGAAGTTAACGAACCCATAATGTAGATAGGGTATATCAATTTATGCCAAGCATTATCGACTAGAGCTTTCTTAATTGTAGTTGGTTTTGTTTTGTTTTTTTTTTTTTGTTTTATTATTTTTTTTATTAGTATTTGCATTTCATTTGATTTCAAAGTATTTCGAATTTGTTTACGGTCTCGAGTTCTATTTTCGCTTCGCGTCAACTCAACTTATGTAAAAGTTACAAGCTGTGTTACACGTTTTGCATTCAAATGTTGCTGTTGATAAATCAGAGACAAAGCGGGTTTTGAATTTCCTATTAGCTTTAAGACGACAAGGCGACAAGGTGACGCCGAAGCTTTTGGACTGTGTTTTGTTTTGATGTTGTTTATAAGTTAAGTTACATATGTACATACACACACATATGTATGTACATACTTTCGTACATACATTCTCGTTTGTAGAAGAAATCGATTTAATTATATGCACACTTTTGCTAGTAATATCATCCAATTTAATTGAATTTGCATGTGACTTTTAGGGCTAGTTGTGCCCTGACCATGGACAGAGGCCATACATACACATATATATATATGACAAACAGAAGATTTGCATCTACAGTCTGTCTGCAGCAGTAAGGCAATGTAATGCCCGAAGATTCGACTAACTTACACAACAACGAATCTACTTGCGACGTTAAGCATACGCCCTGTTGTGTGTTTAGTTTATTTCCTAGCCTAAGTTATAGAATCGTAAATCGTTATGCCAATGCAAGACCTATAACCACAGACACTGTTGTAACCACATATCACATTATTTAGTTAAATATATACCTCCCCTCCCGTTATGTACTTTCAGTAGTTGTATAAAATAGCACAAAGTCTGTTGACGCACTTCTCTTCTTGTAACGGAAATTTCACATGTACGCAAACGTGGTGGATAGCTGCTTTTGGCAGACAGTGTGCACCTGCAAATGACAACAGGAGAAACGGAAAATAAATATAAAAATAAAAACATATGCAAATAACAACACAAAAGGGCTTTACTTGGTACGCCGAAGGCCTGATACCCTTACAGTGCTCTTAACTCCCTTTTGGACGGATCGGCACTATGCAGCTATATAATATGTACAGGTGTCTGATTTAACCCAAATTTGTTTGGAATTTAGAAGGAAATTTTAGGTACACAATCTTTGAGATTGGGTTAGATATCTGAAAAATATCACTTAATCACGGTGTTTTTAAAGTTGAGAGACTTGTTTTAAATGAAACAATATGGATATGGCTACATCAACACTACTATTGATTTACTAACTTAATTATATATAGTCAATTTAAAATTTAAATTTAAATTTTAAATTTTAAGTAACAAAAAGAATTAAAGTTAAGAAGAAAAAAAATTATGACGGTATCTAAAATATAAAAGAATAAGATTGGCCCAACATTAGTTGCTAGGATTGGAATGCTGTTGAAGAATATTTATTTATTTAATTAAATGTCTACTAAGTACAGATGACCAAAATTAAAGTAAAATTTAAAGTAAAATTAAGTTATATAACATTAAATAAAATATAAATTAAAGTAAAATTTTGTAATTATATTTAAATTTAAATTTTAACTGAAAGGATATAAAAGTTCAATTAAAATTTAAGAATTTGGCGGTATTCCAAAAAATTATTAAGTTAAATCGATCAATTTATACTTTAGGGCTTCTACCTGTTACACTCTATTCGATTTTAACAGACTTAAAAGACCCTTTCTGCTCTCTTTAAGTACAGGGTCTAAAATGAAAAATGTCATAAAGTGTCTCGTACAATGAACGTGGTGTGGTGTATTTCACAAGTACACAAGTGTGTGTACACGAAACACGCTCACCTTCTAAGCTGACCGAGCGTTGTGTCTGTCCAAAGACCAAGTTGAAAACAATCGACAAAGTCACAAATATGCATATATAGTACGACTAAGTACATACATGCATATAACAAATGCACACGAACTCACTGTTCGTCCGTCCGCAAGTCCGCTAATGTGCAACACGTGTGCGAACAGTCAGCTGGCTAATTGTGCAAAACTACATTCAGGTATGAATGTGAGACATATAGGTATGTATGCAATTATTTCGCACACATTTAAATACATACAAGCACAGGGAGACAATATTGCTTCATTTGAACGCTAATTGCTTTTGTTTCTGTTTCTGTGCCAGTCGAGTGTTAAAATTGCAATTTGCGACAAATTAATTAACAAGTATGAATGTAATGTGCTGCGAATTGATCACGTTTTTACGGGTGGTCGTAAAAACAAATATAGAAAATTTATTGATTGTGCCAAGTGGCAGACACGAACAGCAACAAAGCGAGCTTATATAATTTATAAAACATATTAAGCATATTTGAACCTAAGTTGGTTTATAAAATGCTTTGGCAATAAATAATTACTTAACAAGCTCCATTTAATGTATTTGAATTTTCAAATCTAGCGCCATTTGAATGTATGCGCGCCGCTGCGAATGACAACCAACAGAAGCATTGTCAGCACTGGCGCGTTGCCAGATCGCACAAATGCCATTAAGTTGGCAGCTGTGACTTTCTCGCTTCCCAACACTGCACAATGCCGAGTCAGCTGCTCGCATTAATAATTACTTTAGTGCATCACTTTTCCTCCAAATTAATAACAACTAACTAACTAATTGTGCAATATTTGTAAGCAATATATTCATAAAACCCGTGCAATAATTACATATAGTTATCAAGAACAGAACGCATTAACAGTTGTGCTAAATTCCGTAATTTGGCTTTTTGGCCAATAAAATGCCATCACTTTGTTTGTTGTTGTCCCCCGTTTGTTGCCAAGGAAACGAAAAACGCAAACACAACAAGTTACGTCGCAGCTCGGTCGATCTTACGGGTGTGTGTGTGTGTGTGTAGGTGTGTATGCCACACTTCCTTCCGGTCTATTTTTTATACCAAATAAAAAAGGTATTGCACAAAAAGTTACAATTGTTGTTGAATATTTTAAATCAACTTAAAAAATTTAAACAAAATGCTCAAAAAAGTGCAATTAATTCTTTTTGAAAATATATATTATATTAACTAAGAGTGCTGGATATTACAGATACTACGCATTTGATATGGTAAGTGCTAGAAAAATCTATTGGGCCCCAATTAAAGTGACCTACGCTCCCCTCTGCCCCCTACTCCATAATCCCCCCTCCCCAACCCCTTCAGGTGACAGAATTATATCTTAAAAATATGAAACAAAAACTTTCAAGTGCTGTAATCAAAGATCAAAAGCTGACAACTTTTCTCATTTTGCCAGCATTACGATTAAAAAGTAGATTTGTAGATTTTGCGGCACATTAAATGAGTTTTCTTCATTGAACGGGAAAATGAGAAAATTACACGGAATATCTGTCTCTCTCTTTTAGAGAGTTTTCCCAACTCAACATTTAGAGGCAATTAAGACGAGTCCTTGCCGCGGTCACACAACAACCAACCAACCCCCTTGGCCAGGTTAACAACGTGTGCAGGGCATATGGCACACAGCCACAGCCAACCGCGTTTTTCCTTCGGATCCACGTGTTTGGCCATCGCCATGGCCGGTTGAACATTACAACGTTCGTCGTGGTCCCGAGCCAGGTGTAAAGCAACCATCTCGGTGCATGTTTCCGCATTGCTGCCTCGTCCCGCGTTTTGCTTGACTGCCCCTCGGCCAAAGGAGCAGGCGGAAGAGAGGGGGGAAAGGGAAACAGAGGGGGGGGGGGGGGGAGAGAGAGCAGCACATGCCAGGCGAACGCTCGCTGAGCATTTGATGATTGACGTCTGTTGTAATGACTGTCAACGTCAATATGCGCATCATCATCATCATTACAAGCATCATCGCGTTCATAGATTTGACATGTTTTTTGTGTATTTAGCTGGTAATTACAGATATTTTGCGACATCGCAATTATTCTAGGAATTCAATAATAATGAGAATATGTCGAAAATCGTAAAGCATTTTAGTATCCTCAGTTTAATTTATTTATTTATTGACAGGATAAAAGCAGTCAACACATTTAAATTAAAAATTAATAACATTAATTTTAAATTACAAAAAAAATTTAAGTTAAGAGAAGAAAAAAATTATATGGAAATGTAAATGCAAACTTTACGTATGCAAAGATTTCCCCTGCTTTTGAAAAATATCTTTGCTGTCTGTTTTTAATTTATAAAAAACTGTGATAATTTGCATAGCACAAATTATTTTTTATTGCTAATAATTTGTTTAAAATGTATTGTTGCATATTGTTTTTATTTCATTAACATTTATTATAGTTTTATTATTTGCGTGGAAATAATTACATTTTTCATTCATATTCATATTTGTACATGCATAGCATACTTTTTAGAACAAATCCAAAAATAGATCAAGTGTAAATAATGCCGCTGGGTATTAGGAGAAGATGTTAGGAAAAACCTGATTTATTAGTCTGAGAAGCTCCGTCATATATTTTGTTCAAATAAAATTATAAAATGTTTATTTAATTTTGTATCTGTTGAAATGTAAACTTATGTACATTAATTTAACAAGGATACTTAATTTGATTAAGGGTTTATTCTAATGGGAAGATGTATGCAGAGTTAATTAAACAATAAGTTTGAAAATATCAATATATAAAGAAAATATTAAAAGAAACTAAAGATTTAGGAGTATAATACATTTGCCTTTCTTTTCAAGCATTACTTTACATTAGAAAAGTATATTAGGATTCCGTCTATAATTATTTTATTTGTTATGCTTTTTAGGTAATTTTGAATATATTTGTGGCAGCTGGTAAAAAATAAAAAAAAATACCTTAAAAACTATTTAGAAAGAAGATATCGAAAGTTCAGTAGTACTGTCGTTGGCTACAGCAGAAATTATAAAAAAAAAACTTTTAGTCAGCAATCACGCCTTTTATTTGCCTTTTTTTAAACATTAATTCATAGATATATTTCAACTATTTATTTGATTCATTTTATTTTTCAATATTTAAGCTGAATATATCAAGCTTCTTTTTAAATTTATAAATTCACATTTACATTTATTGAAGTTTGTTTTATGTTGAAACACAGACAAAATTAAACTGAGCCAAACACATTTTTGGGCTCTTGGCGTCACGCTATCTGAGCCGCAAAATGGCCATTTCTATGCCAACACAGCTGCCGCTCAGATCTCCCAGCAGAAATGCATTTCCAAGAGGGGGTAAAAAGGACTCAATGTCCGATGCCTAAAAGTGTCCTGCCACTACATGACTAGGTTGTTGGCCCGTTGCATACCGTATTTTGGATCAGTTCTCAATGCATTTCCATCTCGCTCCTGCAGAGGAGTTGAGGAGTGTGTGAGCCAGAGACACCACCATTCACCATTCAAGTAATGCCAGCAAGCATATTGACCAACTCTATTACCAATTAACTACCCCCTACGGCCACCTGTCCTGTCCCGAGAATAATATGTTAGCAGCGTGAATATATTTCGTATATTTCGTGTTGTAGTTGCACTTTTACGGTCGTGGCAAGCGCAGCAAACGGCGGCGAGTAACGAACATTTAAAGATCCCGCGCAACATTTTCAATTGCATTGCAATTGCATGGTAAAGTACAACAATAACAACAACAACAACAAAAAACCCTCCACAAACCAACAAAATAAAAAAAAGGAAAACGGCAACAAAAAATGCCAAACTTATTTGATCAATAATTTGCCGTTGCGCGTCCTTAGTGATGCTTTGTCAGTGTATTGGTGTCTGTATACATATGTGTGTGTGTCTAAATACATATATGTGTGTGTGTGTGTGACTTTCGCGTTGCATTTTCACGCGTCAAATTTATGAACTTGTCCGCGTCGCTTTAATATTTGATTTGTGCACTAATATCCAAGAACTTGGAACTTCCGGTTGTTCAACGCATTCACCCTTTCTAGTTCGTATAACAGCCCCCACTCCGAGTCCCCCCCTTGCACGTTAAACGACGTGCACTCGTCGCTGACTTCGTTTATTGTTTATAAACAACAACTTGGACTAGAAGTTCGACTGCATGACGTATGCCGGGTCGTCGTCGTTATCGCCGGCATCCATTTCCCTATCGACTCGCTCTCACTCCCACTCCTGTTCCCACTCCCATTCCCAGTTGCTGTCTCCTGTCTGGATACCCCTCGGGCTAGACTTGGCACTGCCAGCGGCGTTACAACAAATATTATTTACATTGAACCGGTTGCCCAGTGAACAGTTGCGGGAATAGTCCACAGGGAAAACACAAGGATGCGTTCAAGAGTGTGAAAATGAGTGAGAATATGAAAATCATAAATGCAGTGTGACAATAATTAAATTTCAATTGAACTGCAGTTATTTCTAATTAAAGCAAACTACTAACTTAATACATAAACGAGAAAAAACATTGCATTATATAGCTTTGGGGGATTAATTGTTGAGATTCATATTGTTAATTGGATGAAATATCCTCTCTTAGATTCAAAACAAGTTACAAGTGCTACTCTAATCAAATATTAATTAGTTCAAGATATTCCCACCCACACAAACATCAGTGTTGCGAGAATTTCACAGCCAAAATAAGGCAGATTAAAAAAATTGGCTTTAAAAAGTGCTAAAATATGTGAGGTTCTTTTGCCTACATGTACTTAGTAAGTACATATGTAAAACTATATTCGCATTTTCTCCACCATGGAAGTATTTATTTAAATTTAAACAAAATAGTTTAGGGGAAATCAAACAATTTAATAGCAACATTAACCATGTCTACGCAATACTTTATCTAACAAAAATAAATTTTTTTGCTCAATTTTATCTTCAGCATTTGATCAAGGAAGTTAATATTCAAAACGCAAATAATGAATTAGGCATTTTAAGCTACGACATGCTAAATGTTATTTTAAAAATGCTGGATATACTTATATCTCAAAACCTGCTTAATCTGGCAATATAAAAGCTAAACGGCCAGCACTGACACACACCGAAAATACATAAATATAAATGTATGCAGAGAAGCGCTAACTAGCGCCCAAAAGATGCCATAGTAAATGAGAGCGCGCAAATCAAGATGGCGTCGTTTATTAACACAAAAACAAGATCTAACGGAAAAATTTTTTTCTGAGCTGGCTGCTGTCGTTCTTCCTGTTGTTGTTGTTGTAATTGTTGGACCTGTGAAGAACAAAGTGAGGAATAAATCAAAGTATGAAGAAAATACCTGTGAAATGTTTAATTTCATAGCAACGCCCCAATAGAAGGAAGCAGTCAACCCTCAACAACGACATCAAGTGGGAACAACAGCAACAACAACAATAAGAAAAAAGCAGAATAAGAAGAAGAAGAATAGGCAATTGAACACATAGTATTATATGTAGCACTTTTTTGCGTCGTATTTATATGTTTGACAATTGATTGTTGACTCCGAAATTGAATTATTAAATTGTTAACATATGAAATGTTGTTATTTTCATTACAGCTACTAGAAACTTAAGGAACTAAACTAAATTTAAGCACCGCAATTGCCTTAAACATAGAAAGTCACAAGGAGAGAGAGAGTGAGTGAAAGGGAAAATCAACGAATTTCGCATGGAAAATGCAAATACATCGAGAGCCTTTAAACCGCAACTAACCGAATCGTAGATACCTACATAAATACATACATTAAATTAAATCATAGAGATTGTAGAGAGTTAAGCAAATGAAATGAGCACACGTCTGGCAACCCAGCGACAGTTCATCATCTCGACGAGCGCCGTCGTTGAGGCGGCTTCAGTCGATGCCAGCCAAATTGAATCGAAAGATGTGGCAAAAACAACTGGAGGTGAATTGCTGACCGTTGTAGAGCAGAGAACTCCATCGCCGCCAACAAGTCATGCTGAAGAGTTTGAGTTCTGCACTGAGGATGGTGTCGTTGTGGCAGCCACTCTGGAGGATGTTATGACACAGGTTGTTTTCTTAATAATTAAATGTACGCACTTTGAGGATGTCTTAGCTAATGTTGCTGTTGTTATTGCAGAACTGTCAGATCTTACAGAAGAAGCTTAGCGACGGCATTGACGATGACACCACAACGACCGCCGACCAACTTGAGGTGATTCGCGTGGTGCTGCCCATGGATACCAGCGACTCGAGCCAGGATGCGCATCTGCATGCCCACGTACATGCTGTGAATAGTGTGAGCAGCTCGGATGCCGGAGCCGCAGTCACGACAAACAGCACAGCACACATTCACACCTTGCCCGGCCTAAGTGCAATCAAAAGTGACGTCGATCTGGCGCAACAAGTGGCAAACGGACAACTGACTGTGGTGCAAGCCACCGAGGATGATGAGGGCACACCTTTCATCACGGTGACAGGTGAGTCAAACTAATAGATAAATATCCAGTCGAACTTCCCTAACTCGAATCACCATTATCCAAAGAAAAGGTTCGAGTTATGGAGATATTCCACTTATAGAGTTTTTTTTCTTAAAGTTATTAATTTTACTGCCACTCATTTAGAGAGAAATTCTAGTTATAGAAGTTCGAGCTATGGAAGTTCTTACCTTATCTTATTAAGGAAATAGCTAACATTTTGTTATAGTTAAAACACATATTCATTTATTTACATATTTAAAAATTAACTCTAAGATACATTAGAGTTTAGCTTGTTAGCCTTAAGGAATAAACCTGTTAATCGTTTAATATTATAAAATAAAAATATATTTATAAGCTAAAATTCCAAACATATTAGATGAGTCTACAGGACTGTATTACGTCTAGATTAAAAGGCAATAAGACCCAAATAATATAACAATTACTAAGACCTTCGAAAGTAATCCAGATAAAGAAAAAGCATTAATTTTATTCTTGGAGATTAAAAGTATTTCACAAAAAGGCAATTAGAGCTTAGAATTTTTTATTTGCAATCAGAATATTACTCAGAATATTGACTAACTGCACTGTATA
The DNA here is from genome assembly GCA_963924055.1 of Drosophila limbata. Lineage (NCBI taxonomy): Eukaryota > Metazoa > Arthropoda > Insecta > Diptera > Drosophilidae > Drosophila > Drosophila limbata. Next base: position 8,587,974 of record OZ001352.1, read on the forward strand.
AAACTCCAAACATTCAGTCATTTAATTGTTAGATATTTCTTATTTTGTACCAAGCCTCCTTTTCGGTCAACTTCAACTTCTTTTATCGAAATCCTAAATGTGAACGGTTTTCATTTCAGGCTTTTCTAGTAAAGCCACATATTTAGCTACTTTTGTCTGATTATTGTCTTCGACTCTCTAAAAAACCTATTTCGTTTTACGTCAAATAGTCAACAAAATAATTTGATCAAATAGGTCATTTTACTGAATTTAATGTTTAATATCTGCATAACTCTACATAAAGCGTATATTAATATTTTTAACTTTATTAACGCGGGCAAACGCCGTATAAAACGATTGAATAACTTATAAATCAGAACTGCGTGAGATAAAAATTTTTTAAAAGTTATATGCTCGTAGGAATAATTACATATTGCAAACTTTATGCCAATTAAAAATGTTCAGAAACAACTGTGACAGCTTTAATTGGCAAACGGTTTGCTGCTAATTAGAGTGAAAAAAAAATAAATATATATATAAAAAAAATAAGCGTAAAACGCGCATTTTTGTTTCGGCTTAAGTGCTTGGCGCGGCAAAAAACGCGCTGCAATCGCTGGCGGTTTTAATGCTTGCACTTGCACAGAGCTCGAAAATCGGAGTGGAAACCAGCAAATAAACAACAAACAGCAAACGGCAAAAGTCGCGCCTTTTGTAAACAAACATAATCACAGGATCAGCATGTCGTCGCTGAGTGCGGATAAAAAAAGGTGGAAGGGACAGGAGCAGGAGCTGGGAGAGGAGCAGGGGCATGAACCGACCATGTTCAACATACATATATTTTAAACGTTTGCTTGATATCACAATTAAAGCGACTTAATTTGAAAACTGAAACGAGCTGAGATGAGCTGGTAACAAAACCCACCGACAGACAGACAGACAGACACCCCGTTGCGGATGATAGTCCTACCTGTAAAGAAGCCTCAGCATCATCATCATCAACATCATCGACATCGACAGGACACGGTACGGCACCAGTTACGACACGTGCAGGATAAAATGTATCAAACAAAAAAAAAAAGAGTGTAGCAAAGTGCAGCTGTGTATCTGAGAGGGGAGTGAGAATTGAGAGTGATACCCTACACACGACACACACACATAATTATTATATTCCACTTCAGCGCTGCACAATGGATTAATCGAGATTACACTTGGTGAGCACTATCTATAGGACAGGATCACACACTGCCGACACACAAAGGTAGACACAAATAGAAGGAAGTAAAGGTGGTCGAAAATGTGAAATGTTTGGCCATGATACTTGATTTTATTAGCACAAATTACCACCACCAGCCAAAGCCAACAACGCCAGCAACAACAACAATAAACAAGGCAAATAATCACAACAAATTGAAGTGAGTTGGGAATTATCATCGTTGAGCAGGAGAGAACAAAACAGGAATGAAGACCACCCTTCACCCAGCGACTCATTAATAACCGCCCGCTGTGTATTAATACTGTGTTAAGGCCCGTAAATACTAGAGGGTATTACGACTTTATTGTGAAGCTATAAATCATTGCAAATATTGATGTGATCAAATCCAGAGCAGTTCGTAAATGATCATCCAGTTCTACATTTTTGTTAATAATGTGCTTCATAATAATAACAATAGGACAAGGCTACAGACGATCTCCCGATACCCGTTTCTTATTTAAATACATTTAAAATATTTTCTATTGCATGCTTTTAGGCACTTACATTGCTTAAAACTAACGTTTAATCTGTCCAATACGTTTGCTATTAAGTAGGATAATAGCTGATTTTAAACCAACTTGATCTGCGTGGGGTTTATAGAAGTCTGTATGCCAAATTTGGTAGCTCTAGCCCTTAAAGTCTCTGAAATCTAGTATGTAACACGGTTGTTGATGCTGATCAAGAATATATGCACTTTATAGGGTCGGAGATGCGAACACAATATTTATAAATAATATATACATATATTTTTTAAATAATATTTTATAAAAAGTATCGTTATTGGCCATATTATTTAATGATACGATCCTAATATAATAATTTTTTTTTTTGTTGCATAATATTTGTAACTTTTGTCAAATATGGAAAAGAGTATTCCGAGTTCGTCCTTAAAAATGTTCACTTCTTCACTTTAACGCTACGTCAAGCATATTTGACAACCTTTGGTGAACTCACACCCGACTATACCCTCCCACTATAATACCCACTGCTTTAACCTACAGAGAACACTATTTGCCTCCCCCGTCTGGCAAAGTCCGACTAAATGGAAGGTATTTCAATTGATACGGTTTAGTGGGGTGCTCAAAGAAGCAGGGAAGCGGAAAAGCTTAAAAATTTAATAAAAGTAACAACTAATAAAAATGTTGAAATGAAATACATACCAGCTGACTACAGAGGAGCTTAACTAAGACGACCAAGTGCTTGTTGCCTGAGCGTGGGCCCAAAACACGGTCAGGGAAAATCAGCATATGCTGGGCTTCTTTTAATTGGGTAAATAGCCAAAATTCGAGATTGCAATCACTTGAGGGTCAAGTCGCAATTCATATTTCGAAGCGTTAGCTATCTATAAGAACAAATCAAAGGCAGCATTTGAAGCTGTATAAAAAGCGTTCTAAAATCAATGAACTACGACCCCTTGGTTTTGGCAAGGTGCAGTCTGTTTACAAAAGGTTAATTGTTTGTTGTTATTATTGTTCTTGTTGATGTTGTCGATTCAAATGCTGCTGATGCACGGATAAGCTTATGTGTATGGCTAAATTCTGGACAGGGGATGCGGCTGTCGAGCACTCCCTGCACTTGTCGGTTATCCTGACAATTTATTTTTATTTGTATTAGAAAGTTTTGTGATTTTCATGGTACGCTGACAAAAGAGTTGAATATACCTATTGCTGGGCTTAATTTATGCATCATGAATAGTGGCTTGAGAATAAACACACATGCTTCTGACATTTTCAATTATTATTATGATTTTAGTTTGATTATCGCATTCAGCTAGATCTCTTGCATTTAAATCTTTAACTTAGGATGGAAATTAAGAAAAGTATTAAACAACGTTCAGAAGGATTTAGTAACCTATAAACTTATTTGTTAAGATGTACAAATGGTTTTTTAAACTAGCTTTGAGTGTTATGTATATTTAAATTGAAATTTAATTTCACTTAATATATATTTTCTTTGTTAAAATCAAAGAATTTTTTCATATACATTACATATTTTATACATTTTTACTAATCAAAACCTGTAACCGTTCAGAAACCAAAATAAAAAGAATTTCCGAAACCTAAACTAAGTACGACTGAAACCGTTGTTTATTTTTGTTTGATTGTTATAAACTCTCCTTAGTACCTTAAATTTAGATTTAAATTATTGAAAGCTAAAGATTTCCTACCATGTAATGAATCAATCTATTAACATTTTTGTTTGTAAACAGTTTAATTAAATTTTATACAATTAATAGTAAATGAAAATGTCTTAATGAAACACATATTTGTTTCTATCATGAAGCCATTCGAAGTGTTTAGGAACATTTTAAATTATACAGAAATACGGAGAATTATATGTTCTTATTAAGAGTAAGATTTTAAATGTGCATAGATTTCTAAACTCGTAGTTAAACATGAAATTTAGCTTTTTATATATTTTTTCATATATATTTGTTTCATAATTTTATAAGGATGAGATTGAGTTAAGTTTGAGCTGCATAGGGAATTAACAACCTATCTACACAGTAAAGAATTATTAAAATGAAAAAAGAAGAATAATAAAATAAAAATATAAAAATTATGTACTTTTTTATTCAAAATTGATAGGCTTACATTTTAAATAATGGAATAACAATTAAAAAAATAAAATATGTCTGTGGAATTAATTTAAACCAAGATAGCGTACTTCCATCCTGGTAGTTTATACAAAATATTCAGTTATTTTCGAAAAATGTTGTATGCTAATTTCCGTATCATGAATTGTGAACTGTGGCTTGAAAGATGGCTTTAACTTTTACCTGTGCGTGCTTTATTATATTTGTAAGCAATGCAAACCACAACATGAATACCAAAAGCGATTAGCTCAAAAATTCAAAAGTTCCCATATGAGTTTTGATGCAAAATTTCCAAGAATTTCTAATAAGCCCGAAGGTTGGAAAGGCGAAAGGTCGAGCAGTCAACGTTGCAGTGTCCACGAGTGTCCGTAAAGTCAAAGGAATATTTGCAACGGACAATTGGACGCACGTGCATTTCATGTTACGAGTACTTTCAAAATTAATATAGAAAATATTTGCATGAATTTTAGCAGCAAATGGAAAATATGGAAAAATAGCATGCGTGTGGACGACAGCAGGCAAAGTGACAATGTGATGGGCATACATACATGGCAGCATCATCATCAATCCACCTGCTTGCCCTTACTCCCATCTCTGTACTATTCCCCTACTCTTCTACTCCCACCTCTCTCATACTCACACTTCACACTGTGCCGGAGGAAAACGCGTGCCGACAGCAAACGTTTTTGGTTGGCCAGCGCCAATCCACGCAGCATCCGCTTGGGGGTTGCTCACCAAGAGAGAGAGTATGTTTGTGTGTGTGTGTGTGTGTGTGTGAGTGCGAGTGAGCGAGCGCGCATTATGCCATAGCAACCACCAAGCAGTGAGGCTGCGACAGGGTGGCATCTCTGCGCTCGGATGATTGGCTGCGTTGCCTTGACGCCGACGTTGCCACATGCTGTACTCTGCCTGCATGTGTGCCTGCCTGCCTATTGCTATCTCGCTCTTACACACGCCACATCCTTCAGGCTTCATTCGACACTTGTTTAGATCCCAGAAAATGCGACTTTGAGCCCGGAATTAGCTGGCGCCGCTGGAAAAATATAACGCTGCCATGTTGCTGCCCCCTCACTCCCCCTAAGTCCGCAGTTTTGGGTTGGATTATTTGCTACGACGACAACGGCAACGAAAACGACGACGATGCTGTGATGATGCTGATGCTGTTGAATGTGAACTGCTGTCAGGGTTGGTTCTTGGTTTTGGTTTCATGCTGCGTTGTTATGATTTGTGCCTGCCCAAAAATCAACCCACCCACCCACGAATCCATCCCAGCAACGAGCACCACCGCCGCCGCTGTAATTTAATTCGTTGCTGCGCCGCCGTCGTTGCCGCCATCGTCATCGTCATCATTATTTTTCAGAGGCATATTGCTAGGATAACATTTGATTTTGAGTTCAGTTGTAATTCTACCGTGCAAACGTTCTGGTTGCTCTCGCTCCGTTGCTACGTCACAGATACGTTGCTACGCTGAGCTTCCGCTATTAGATCGCCCACCATCGAGCAACACCACCATCACCGTGCACCACCAAACTCGAAGCACTCAGTTAAACGAAGCTTTTTGTCGATTTTCACTTTCACTTTCGCTCTGTGTGAAACAGTTGCCCAAAGCAACCGGGCGACAGCCAACAGCTCGACTTACAAATTCAGGACCAATCATCTGTCCATCTACACATAGTATATCCAAGAAGGACATGTGACTTTTGTATGCATCAGCTGATTTGGGGAGCACAAGTTTCAGTCACCTATTTGCCAGCTGCCCATTTGAAACAAAACAAAACGAATGCATTCGCGATTCGGTTTCAACTGCCAGACGCGTCACCAACAGCAACACCATCAGCAGCAGCAACAGCAGCAGCAACATCAGCAACAGCAGCAACAACAACAGCAGCAACATCATCATCAGCAGCAGCCTGAGTTGGATATCGCAACACAGCCATTGTCGTTGCCATTGCAGTTGCCATTGTCATTGCCATTGCCGCCACCAGCACCACCGACTCCGACCGCCGTCGCCTACACCAACATCTTGGAAAAGTGTCGCTGTAAGCTGCAGTCACAGCAGCAACAGTACCACAACCAACATCAACAACATCATCAGCTGCAACATCAGCAATTGCCACAGCAGCAACTAACGCAACACCAACAGCAACAGTTGCCAGTGGCGGCGACAGCAACCACACTTGCACCGCTGCCAGCCGCCCAACTGCAATTGCAACTGCATCATCATCATCATCATCATCACCATCAGACGTTTGTGGCGACCGCCAGTGCCGTTAACTACAGCAGCATTGGCAACTCCGCTGCCTCCTCCTCAGCATCCTCGAGCAGCAGCTCAGCAGCAGCAGCGGCAACCACAGCAATGTATCATCATCATCATCATCGACGTCACAACAATTTGTCCTATTGTGGTGGTAAATATTTTGAATTACCAACAATTTCACAACGAGTCGTATCAATGGCTTTTAATTGACGTTCTGTTTACACTCTTCACACCGAGTGTAACTAGACATGTGTGTGTTTATCTGTGTGTGTGTGTGTATGTGCTTTGAACTCGGCCAAGCCAACGAAAGTGTCAAGTGTCTTTCTCCTGCATCCGTGTCCACGTTGTAAACTTTCAAGTGAATGTAATTTAACTGCAAATTAGATTCTAACCAAACTTCGAATGCCGAATAAACTTTACGAAATTTGGATTCTATGGATTATTTGGAAATCTATTAAAGTGAAATTAATGTGCACTTTTTTTCTGAATTTAGCTAATTCCATATACAAAGAACTGTATATTTTAGCATCGACATTAAAATCTGTTCAGTTTGTGCATAAGTTTTTAAAGATAAAGGCCCGTTTCAATGTCTAAATAAGGTGTTTGATAACTATTGAAAATATATTTTGACCTGAAATGTATTGAAATTAGATATAGATACAGTTTGTAAGTACATTGAAAAAACGGCCCTTATTCTCTCATTTGTGGGTTTTCCTACTACTTAGTTTTAAATATATTGAATGGAATTAAGTGTCTTCTTTGCACTCAATGTTCGTTAAAAAAAAATTTACTTCAGACTTTCACATTTGCATTTCGTCATTCCATTTCATCACTAAATATTTTATTTTGATAGATTTCCGCAATAGCTCTGATCACAAAATTGAATGAAGTACATTGAATGATTTAAAACAGGGATTTAAGCCGTAACCATAACCGTAACCGTTAGCCGGAATTAACCGAATCAAATTGGCAACCGTAACTGAAACCGCCACCGAAACAAAACTTTAAAAAAAACTTTAACTTTAAACAAATTTAATCATCGTTTTTTTAAACTAAAATTAATTTTAACTTCTCTTGATCTCAATAAAAAGATCTCAATTTTTTAAATTTATGAATATTTGTTTTCAAATTTACATTTCTTTAACATTGTTTTAAATTGTTTTGTAAGTCGAAAGGATACCGGTATTTCGAAACCGAAACATACAATAACCCGGTAACCGTTACTTAACCGATATATATAAAAATTTGCATAACCGAAAAGCTAAATGTGAATACATATAACCGAAAACAGAACACATTTTCCCCACGTCCTTGCAGTTTTGAAAAAACTCAACTTAATTTGTCAGAAAATACTCGTTGTATCTGGAAAATGTAGCTTCATATCTGGAACGGTTTTAAGTTGAGCGTTGATTGTCAATCAGTCAAACAGCTAATTCGCTTACATTGTTTCCTTTACACGTATTCTTATTTGCTTTTGAATAAACTTACTTTTCCGTTAATATAAACTAAACACACCGAATAAAAAAAATCTGCTGCAAATTATGTAACAGAAAAATATTCCATTGTAATATTTATTTTTACAAAATTCAAGTATTTTTACTTGCCAATGAACTGCTAGAAATGTCTTAAATATAATGTCCTTTATATTATTCTTTATAGAAGTGTAATTCAAATGGTTACTCACAAAATCCTTCTACTTTAACAGACTAATGAGCACAAAAATATGTGCTGAATTTGTGTCTTATCAAAAACGTCGAGCCGTCGGAAAATAAAATGTTCAAAGAAGAAATGAAAAGGTTTCATTGTTGACGATAGAAAAGACCATTTTTTTTAATTAATTCACTTAGACTTTCAATACTCGAAACTTTCAAATGCTCGGGAACATTTTTAATATTTTCAGCGATTAAAATCGTAACCATAATCGTTACCGTTAACCGGTATTGCCCGATTGAAATTGGTAACCGTAACTGAAATCATAATCGAAACAAAACATTTTTATTATACCGAAATCCATAACCCGAAATTATTCCAACCAAAATAACCGTTCAGAAACCGATTCATGTTAACGGTTAATTTCGGTTCGGTCAAGCATAAAATTTAATTACGTTGTCAAGGTGTAATCATCGTTTTAATTTAATTTATATGTTGATATCAATAAAAATATCTTAACTTTTGAAATTTTTCAATATTTGTTTTCAAATTTACATATTGTTTTGTATTCCGAAATGATACCGGTATTTCGAAACCGAAACATGCAAAAAGTCGGTAACCGTTACGTAACCGATATTCAAACCTTTTGAAAAACCGATACCCGAAAACCTAAGTAATATAACCGAACATAACCGACCTTGAATATTTTTAAATACAAATTCTGAACCTGACAATAATACTGTGATAAACAAGCATATTTATTAAGCGATTTGAAATAAGGAATATTTTCTTTATCACTCCATTTAACACAGAAATTCAACTAAAATATCATGTAGAAAGAAAATTTGTGATAAGTGCTAAGGAAACATTCAGGCCTCTTCCGGTTTTCACTTTTTACTTTTTAGTATTTGATATGAACTTATTCACTTGAAATTAAGACCAAGGGCTTAAAAATTATCGTTTTTCGCTTTTCGGATTTTAACTTGTCATCTCAAAGTGATATCAATCCGCTGAATATCGCCAAAATGGTATTAGAGCAGGTTAAAGGAATTCAATTCCGTCAAATCTTATCGAAAGTGAAATTCGGAACAGGCCTGATTATCTGCTTGTAATTATTTAAGATACTTTACAAATTGAGCACTATTTATCTGTACACGTTATTGTTTAAAAAACACAATACAATAAAGTTGATTTTGTCGTTATTTTTTCGGCTTTCAGTTTCCGGTCAGGAGCAGAACTACCAAGTGCAATATGTCGACTCGGAGCTTTACCACAGCAATTCCAGTCAGACGCAAATGTAAGTACATCATCAGTACGCATCTATGTTCATGATGGGGTTGAGTTGACAGCTAAATATGTCGTATATATGAATGTATGTATATTTGCAGGACGTATCCTTTCTGCCCGGTGGCCGATTACCAGAGCAATGGCCAGACATACTACTCGACAACTGCGGCGACGGGCAACTATACAACAACAACGGTGGGCAGCACCAATGCCAATGCCCATTCCACGACGCTGCCGTATCTGGTGCCCGTGGATGAGAGTCTCCTATTGAATGGTTCCTCGCAATCGCACAGTCGGGATTCTCCGCACAGTTTGACGGTGAGTGGGAGTGGGAGGAAGTGGAACTGGAGGTCAGTGAGCCGATGACATTGACTAAGCATTCTCAATTTCGTTCGCAGCATGAGGTTGCCTACATCCAGGAGGCGCAGAGTACTCCACAAACGCCCACCTCGACAACGACCACGAATTCGGCCAGTGGCGGCAGCATCGGCAATGGGGCCGATGGGGCGTCACCCGACAGTGACCAGAGTGGTGTCATGGGCACCAGCAATAAGATTGCCTCGGCAACGGTAAGTGGAGAAAGAGTCAGAGCAGAGAAGCTCTCTCTCTCTCTATCTCTCTGCCTCTCTGTCACGATAGCAGCGTTGCTAACATCTCGCTCGCACATTTACAGATCAAGTGGTTGTCACGCAACTATGAGACGGCCGATGGCGTCAGTTTGCCACGGTCCACGCTCTACAACCATTACATGCAACATTGCAACGAACAGAAGCTGGAGCCGGTGAATGCAGCCAGCTTCGGCAAGCTGATACGCTCGGTGTTCTCCGGCCTGCGAACACGTCGCCTGGGCACGCGCGGCAACTCCAAGTATCATTATTATGGCATACGGATTAAACCGGGCTCTCTACTGATTCACCAACACATGGACGATAAATCGATGCAGGGCTATAACACACCGCCATCCACCGCCAATGGCGGCCTGGTCAACGTCTCCAGCAGCAGCAGCAGCAACAACAGCGGCGGCAATTTGGCCAACAACCAGCTGGCCAACTCCAATGGCAGCAATGGCATGTCAACAGCATCCAATGCACAACGCTCAGCTGGCGCCAAGAAGCACAACTTCAAGCCCGAAACCTATGAGGCTTGCATCCAGGTTAGTTGATTCATCACAATGCCCAATCGCATCTAAATATTTGATTCATTTTCAGTACATTGGCGATGGCGCTGGGGCAATGCCCGTTTTTCCGGCCATCGAACTGAGCCACAGTTTTCACAGTGAGCTCACCTTGGATGATGTGGACACATTCCGTGCTCTGTACCGTGAACATTGCGAATCATTTCTGGACGCTGTGCTCAATCTGGAGTTTGGCACCGTTGAGTTTCTGCTGCGCGACTTTTGGCGCACCACCGACAACAACAATCTGGATGAGTGCGAGGAGGAGAAGTACTTGAGCAAAACGAAGCTGTATCTGTTGTGCCACTGCGCAGAAGTGCAAAAGTTTGTCCGCGAGGTGAGTTTTTACAGGAGGGAAATCAAATGGCTCCCCAATTACAATTGATATACTTGTAAATCAGGCAATAAAAATTATGCGGATCTGAGTAAAAATATTTGCTAAAAATCAAGTAACGCAATTATATTAAAATCTTTAAAAATTACAAAAAAAAAAAACACTCAAAATAGATATCTTTATCTAAAATTCCAAGTATAGAAAAATTCAAGGGCATTCGAGATTTAACTGAGTAAATGACATTTATATGCAACTACTGGGGCCTCCGCCCCCTGCTCACTTCGCTCGCCAACCCCCAGCTCACTTCACTCGCAAAATTGCAAGGATGGAAAGGAATTTATATAATGCAGTCGAACTTCCCTAACTCGAATTATCATTCATAAGTTCATTTTAAATTGCAAACTTTTCTTGTTATTTTCAACAGAAACAGATTTAAGTTTGTTTAAGACCTGTCGATATTCTCAAAAATTGGGTTTTTGGTTTTTTTGCTGTATCCAGAAGAAGTTCCCGATTCAAATGACAACATAATTAATTTTTTAATTTGTAATATAATGAAAGCTGTTTTCGCTGAGATGTCATACTTCACAGCCACTTAAATTTTTTTGGTCCACTTTCGGATTCCTTATCTAATAAGTTTGAATATTTCTTTAAGCGATAAAGATTTTGTTGTTGCCATGGTAAATAATCTTGCGCTGATGCGCTGACAAAGAAGTACATTACGATCATCTTTCCTGATCCAATGTTCTATCATATTGCATCACCATATGTTAATGTAACATACATACATCAATATTACATATCCAAACGAACTGGTAACAAAAGCATAAAGCCGAAACGAAATAAAATTCAATGCATCCGATTGTTCCTATGGCAGCTAAATGATATGGTAATCCGACTTTGACCAAATTTGGCCAGGATGTAGCAGGCAGTACCAAACATACAATCTATCAGTTTGGTTGGAATATCTTAAGAAACAATAAAGTTTTCTGTACTAAGCAATTCCCTGAACTTTGACACAGAATTTGGCCCACTTATAGGTCGAATTTTGCAAAACGCCGTCTTATTGCACGATAAGCAATGTTGTGTGAAAATTTAAGCTTTGTACCATTAACCGTTTGGCCGACACGTTGGCTCTAAATAAAAATAAAAATACAAATTGGTTGTCTTGTGATTGTTTTGATTAATTCAAAATCCCTTTTTTCAATTTTTTTAACTACTTTAACCCAGTGGAATCTCAGTATTTAATTAAACTTGATTTACCTTAAAACAAAAAGTGAGATCAGCAGTTGTGCATTTAAATTACATTTTATCTTCTATAAATCTAGAATTTTTGTAAGCTTACGCCAAATTTGTGCAATGATCTTGAGCAATACTCACTAGTCAACAATCTTTTTACTCCATTCATTGAGTGCGTTTTAATCGAGTTTTGTGTATTCCCGATCAGTAATGGATTTGGCAGAAGTACTGCAAGTTTTAACTGTGAACCTCAATTTAATGGCACTCTCAATTTCAGGTGGACTATCAATTCTATCAGAACACGGTGGACGTTATAATACCAGATGTACTCCGCTCAATTCCGAATGCTTTGACTCAGGCGATCCGCAACTTTGCCAAGAATCTGGAGCTGTGGCTCTGCGAGAGCATGCTGGGCGTGCCGGAGCAGTTGGCCCAGATCAAGACCAGCGCTGTTTCGGCCTTCTGTCAGACGCTGCGTCGATATACATCCCTGAATCACTTGGCACAGGCAGCACGAGCTGTGCTGCAGAATGGCGCACAAATATCCCAAATGCTCAATGATCTGAATCGCGTTGACTTTCACAATGTCCAGGTGAGTTGGAAATCTCTTGACCCCAAAAACTAGCATCAGCTTTATAAAATTCTGATTTTTGTGATTTTTGACCACTGCTCTTATTTTATAATGTACTAGGGGGCTACGCCCCCTGCTCGCTTCGCTCGCCAACCCCCAGCTCGCTTCGCTCGCAACATTGTCTTTAGTTGTCCGGCTTAACAAATTTACATAATATTCGCCCCCTGCTCGCTTCGCTCGCCAACCCGCAGCTCGCTACGCTCGCAGCATTGTATTTAGTTGCCCGTTTTAACAAATTTATATAATATAACATTTTTTCTTTAAAAAAAAACGGAAATATTTAGCTTCCGCTGTCCGCTGCCTTAATTTTTTTCCTTGCAATTGAACTTTGGCTAAAAAGTCGGATTTGGTGATTTAGCGGGAAAAAGCTAAATTTGGCGGGAAAAAGCTAAATTTGGCGGGAAAAAGCTAAATTAAGAGAATTTGTCAAAATTTGGCAAGAAGAGTTAATCTAAAAGTTTTGTTAGGATATCTGCGATTGCATCCGATTGTTCCTATGGCAGCTATATGATATAGTCATCCGACTTTGACCAAATTTGGTCAGAATGTAAGAGACAGCCCCAATCATACAATCTGTGAGTTTGGTTGAGATATCTTAAGAAACAAATAAGTTTTTCATACTAAAGGTTTTTTCATCGGATTGTTCCTATGGCAGCTATAAGATATAGTCATTCCACTTTCACCAAATTTGGTCAGAATGTAAGAGACAGTACCAAACATGTAATCTGTGAGTTTGGTTAAGATATCTTAAGAAACAAAAAAGTTTTTCATACTAAATGTGTTTTTCATCGGATTGTTCCTATAGCAGCTATAAGATATAGTCATTCCACTTTGACCAAATTTGGTAAGAATGTAAGAGACAGTACCAAACATGTAATCTGTGAGTTTGGTTGAGATATCTTAAGAAGCAAAAAAGTTTTTCTTACTAAATGTGTTTTTCATCGGATTGTTCCTATAGCAGCTATATGATATAGTCATCCGACTTTGACCAAATTTGGTCAGAATGTAAGAGACAGCCCCAATCATACAATCTGTGAGTTTGGTTGAGATATCTTAAGAAACAAATAAGTTTTTCATACTAAAGGTTTTTTCATCGGATTGTTCCTATGGCAGCTATAAGATATAGTCATCCGACTTTGACCAAATTTGGTCAGAATGTAAGAGACAGCCCCAATCATACAATCTGTGAGTTTGGTTGAGATATCTTAAGAAACAAATAAGTTTTTCATACTAAAGGTTTTTTCATCGGATTGTTCCTATGGCAGCTATAAGATATAGTCATTCCACTTTCACCAAATTTGGTCAGAATGTAAGAGACAGTACCAAACATATAATCTGTGAGTTTGGTTGAGATATCTTAAGAAACAAAAAAGTTTTTCATACTAAGCAATTCCGTGACCTTTGACCTTGATTTTGACCCTCTTACAGGTGGAATTTCGCAAAACGCCGTCTTATTGCACGATGAAATTATCTCATCTATGTTGTGTGAAAATTTCAGCTCTCTATCTCTTACCGTTTGGGCTGCACGTTGATTCTCAGTCAGTCAGTCAGTGAGTCAGTCAGTCAGTCAGTCAGTCAGTCAGTCAGGACAAAGAATTTTATATATATAGATTTCAATTAATAATTTTGAATTAAATGTATTAATTTTTAAATTAATTGATTTTTGTGAATTAAATAAATGAAAACGGTGATTTCATTTGAATCTCTAGGGACTCTTTGTAAATTGAATATCTTACTTTTCCTTTCGTTTTATACTCCAGTTATTTGTATACTTTAAATTATATTCATGTTCGATTTAAATATATGCGCTCTTTACAAAAGAAAAATCAGCACTGCGAGCATAATTACAGTGTGTGAAGTAGTTGTTTGAACAAAGAAATTGTTATTTTTAAAGCCAAATGAATCTTTTTAACTACTTTGCATGACCAAACAATTGCTTGACAAACTGTAGATTATTTATAAACTAAATAGATTTACTTTCATAACTTACATTCATTGTATTATTTCCTTTTAGGAGCAAGCGGCATGGGTCAGTCAATGTGCCCCAGCTGTGGTGCAGCGTCTGGAGAACGACTTCAAGGCGGCACTGCAGCAACAGAGCTCCTTGGAGCAATGGGCCAGCTGGCTGCAGCTTGTGGTCGAGTCCGCCATGGAGGAGTACACTGGGAAGCCAAGTTATGCTCGTGCTGCGCGACAATTTCTGCTTAAATGGAGCTTCTACAGTTCGATGATAATACGAGACTTGACACTGCGATCCGCGTCTAGTTTTGGCAGCTTTCATCTCATCCGGCTGCTGTTCGATGAGTATATGTTCTATCTGGTGGAGCACAAGATTGCCGAGGCGCAGCAGAAAACGGCCATTGCGGTCATTTGTGAGCGCATGGTAAGCACCTAAGCACCTACTAACGATCGTGTGGACACTACTAACTATCAACCTTTGATCAGAAGAAGGAGATGGACTTTGAGTTCGAGTGCCAGTTTGCCTACATAACCAGCGAGGGGGAGCAACATACAACAACGCAACACAGAACGGAAGGATCCGTTGCCGTTGCAGGTGGTGCAACTGTTGTTGCCGCAACAGTGGCAACTGTTGTTGGCAGCAACAACAACGATGGCAACGATGCCAAGCGTCTGAAGCAAGAATGAGAACTTACCATATATCAACTGAAATTATTTTATTAATAGCTAATCGATGTGCACCACTTAACCACAAAACAATTCACAACTTCACAACCACTTCAACAATCTGTCACCTGTGCATTTAATAAGTCGAAAATGTTTGTCTTTATGTGTTAGGTTCTTGTCAGCTGTAAACAAATAATCGTTTAGATTTAGGATTATATTATAGAAAGAGTAAAACAGAGAGCAAGAGAGAGAGAGAGAGAGAGGCACATATACAAAAAACAAAATAAATAAAATAATTTATAGAATTGGCCCTGCATTAAAGTGAAGAACCGTCCAAGCAAGCAGCAAGCTAGTCACGCCCCAAATGCAGCGATGGCCTTGTCTGATCTGAATATGTATTCAAGGGATACACTTATGTTTAAGTACATGTGCATTAGTATTTGTATCTGTAACTGTATTTTGTGTATTTGTGAACTTTGCATCTAAACTAAACTATAATAACTGTGTTTAATTTATAAGTGAGACAACAGTTTTATCTGGTTTCAATGCAAAATTGATAGATGTACAGTATAACACACACACACACGCACACCCACACATGCACACATCAACACACATGCATATAAAGCATGTTGGCAAGCACACACACACACATGCACACTCAATGATTGCAAAACTGTATAGATTTAGTAAGAAAAACAAAACAAAAAACAAGCTTATTTAATCAGCTTGCTCCAATTATAAATTTAAAACTAATAACTAAATTAAGTAAACAACAGGCCTTAAATGTGCAAATATCATCACTCAATTTTAAAAACAAAATACGATTTATTGCAAAAATATATTTGTAGTCAAGTATGTATTTGAACTACATGTGACTACTAATTAGAAATATGGTAATTCCTGAATCATATACAAACAAAAAAATAACAAGAACAAAAACAGATAAAATATTTTAACAGAGGCGCTTATTAAAGTATTTTATGCCATTTTAGGTATTTACTCAAAAGCAAACAGAAACTTTTGTAAGTCACTCATGAAATCTAATCATAAGAAATGCAAAGAACTCTAGTCGTAAAAAGGCATATGAAAATGCAATACTAGAAATATCACCAAAAGCACATTTTACATTCGGCTCATTACGAATTTTGTTGTTAAGAGATGATTGAGAGAAAATTATAAAGTCGCAGCTTGTCTCAGATGATACTCAAAAATGTAACTCATTATGTATATTATATTCTTTTCTTACTACTGTCCTCTTAACATTAAATGCGTATGTTTCCCCAATATTGTTGTATGATATAACTTTAAGAACTGAGTTTCATGATAAGCCTGCGCAATAAGAATCTTAATATCATCAGTACGATTATCCGATTTGCTCAAACCGTTTATTTCATCGGGGATCCCAAGGCTTAATTACTTTAGATCAGTGGTGTCCAAAATGCCAAAAGCTCATAATTCTGCCGACGTCGCAGCCGACACACGTACAGAGAAAAAGAATACGTGTGTTCTATAAATAGCACGTTCGGCGCTTTGTTTTCTTACGATGCGGCTCTTAGGCTTCTTGCTCTCTAACGAAGTATCTGATCGGCTAATCCTTTTTGATGTCAGTCGCTGAGCCGCGTTCAGCGCTTAACTTTTATCATACACTGCAACTGATGATTTTCTCTCTTTTTGTCGCCAACTATACAACTGCGACTCTTCGAATAAGCTTTCATTTCATTTTTCCAGTGTAAAGCAATAAAACGTCTCGTTGATATCGTGTTTCGCTGCTAGACACACAAGCGCAAAGTTTGATTGTGAGTTTGGACACCACTGCTTTAGATTCAAAAGTTTAGAACAGAATGCGTTGCTCAATTTACAAACACTAGACGGAAAACTTGAGCTTTTTTGGTTGTAAAATCAAGAATCAATTGAGAAAACAGAAAAATTCAAATAAATTGAGATTTCAATTAAGATCAGAACTACCTATTTATAAATGTGAAATAAAGATGTCTTTAAACCAAATTAATCATTCGTTTTCTTTCCTTCGATGCTTAGGATGAACCAAATACCCACACATATAAAATTATATTGTAAAATGATTTTGAATTTTTCTTTTTATTAAAATTTTTTTGGTTTCAATTGTATTGTACATATTGATTTTCTAACAACTCTATACAAAAATTGTTTATTTTGCTTAAAGAAATTTAATATTTAGTAATTCTAATATATAATTTGTTAATTGCTATTTAATTATTGGTAATAAAAACAAAAGATGTATGTAAGAATGTTAGTTTCAATAAATGGTTAATTTTATTACATGATTAAATGTAAAATCAAAATTCAAATTGAAAATAAAGAACATAAAATGAATAGATTTCAAAAATTTAGCAAAGTATTAATTATTTACATAGCTTTTCTGTTTTTAGCCTATTTCAATTAACTTAAAAACTGTTTGTACTTTGTATTTAAAATCTGAGGTCCTGTTTACGCTCCTGTAAACTGAGTCCTGAATGTTCTGCGGTATACGTTGATTTTAAGTCTTTTCAGTAATTTGTTTTTTATTTTTTTGGAATTTTGATAATTCTTTTGGAATTTTTGCTGGTTTGGTTGTCATTATTGTATTGTATATATTGTTTTGACGTACACTTACATATTTAATTTATAGCTAAAATAGTATACATTTTACGTAAAAAATATTTACATACCATATACATATGTAATATATAATATATATATATATCAAAAATTTAATTGACTGTACTTTTAATTGATAATTGGAGATATCGATAATTGTTTTTTTTTTTTAATTTGTATTTATATGTTTATTCATATGTATATACCAAGAATATCTTGGTAAAATTCTATCAATTTTTGTCGTATGAATACTGGACCGGCAAGTTTTGGGTGGTTGTTTTCAACATTTCCTACACAATTGTTTTTGTTTTTTATATTTATAAAGTTCGCTGCAAATGCGTTTTAAATGCAATTCTTATGTACAGTTAACAAGTGTGGAAATATAACCGATGTATGTATCATATTTCGATGTCAATAATTGTTGTTACACTTAATTATAATAATTATTTGGTTACTTTTATGTAATCTTATATCTTTCATTCATTATTATTGTAGTCAAAAAGTTGATCATAGTGAAAAGAAATCGTCAAATTGTGGTTACATACAACATGGATTGATTAGTTAGCAATTTTCTTTTCTTTAGAGATCGTCTTAAGGTCAAGGTTTTGGAAAACAATAAGCACACTAGACATTTAGAGTTTAGGCAATTACAAGTACTACGATGATTATCAATTGAGTTTCTGCTCAAGCGTCAAAATTGTCAACCGAACTTTCGAATTATGTTTCGAGATCTGATTCTTGAATGCTTAAAAACATGAACATTTATTTGAAAATCGAAATTTATGCATTTTGATACGATTTAAATTGAATAACAAACTTATTTTGAATCAACAGAGCCAGAAGCCATATATGTACATATAGAATTGAATGCAATTAATTATATGAATATATGTACACATATCGAGTGTACAGTGTACAGTACACTGAAATCCACTTTGGATTAAAGTATTAAGCGTAACTGACGGGCGTTCCCGTTCCCTACATGTAAACCTAACACTAAGTGTATATAATAGACTACATATATATATATATACTGTGATCTATATCTATCGCTTATATGATTCGATTAACCAGCGGCATTTTGCGACGATTATACGTGGGCGGCTGCTGTTGCTGTTGCTGCTGTATCGCGTGCTGCATCTGTTGCACCTGCTGCACCTTCACCTTCTGGCCGTACTGCTGCTCCAGCTCCCCGGCCGGACCGATGGCATAGTTGATGTCGAGGCGAGCACGCTTCGGCGACTGATAGCCGTCGTTGACATTCAGATCGGCCGGGTTGAGTTCAATGATGCTGTTGTTGGTGTGTCCATTGGCAATGGCATTGCGCACCGCCTGCTTGTCATCCTCAATCTCGATGGCATCGTACAGCTCGTCAACCTGGACAGGCGATTAAACACACTCATGAAATGGTCTTAGCAAATGCAATTGCAGTAGAAGAACTCACCCCGATGTCAAAGTCGGCATTCTTCTGTGCAAGCAGCAGCTGGTGATTTGTTGGCAGGTGATTGCTGGATTGATTACATGACACAAACTCCTCCTGATCCTCATCCTCGCTGTTTGCCCAGCTAAAATGTAAAGTTAATGAATTTGTTAATATAAGATTAATATAATATTATAAGATATATTTCAACTTACTCCACATCATCGTTCTCCTCCTCTTCGACGAGCATTGCATCGATTAGAGTATCATCAAAGTCGTGCTCCTCGAGATCAGAGGACTCCTCGATCTCCGACTGCGAATCCAACTCCACATCCGAGTCGGCCGAGCCATGCTTCATTTCGCCACGTTCCAGGGCTTCCAGATGCTCCGGATAGACCATGGCGCCGCGTATTGCGGCCGGATCCTTGCGAGACCACTTCTGCACCTCCTCATCCATCTTGCAGATGCGTTCCGGGTTCATGGCCCACCGGCAGCCCTTGCGCTGATTGCTATTCGTTGCCGGACGCTCGATCTTCTCAAAGCATTTGTTGAGCGACAAATTGTGACGAACACTGTTCTTCCATCCGCTGGGCGCATTCTCAAAGTATGGAAAGTGCTGGCACAGAAAGCTGTAGATCTCCGAGACGGGCAGGGAGCCGGCACGCGAATTCTTCAGCGCCAGGGCAATGAGACAGGAGTAGGAGTAGGCGGGCTTGGGGAACGCGCTGCTCATGGCAGCTGCTGGCACCTTCATCTTCTGCTGCAGCGGCTTCACATTGTTGTTGTGGTTGTTGTGGGACAGGGGGGAGGAGGAGGATGAGGTGGAGGCAGAGGCGGGACGACCGTTGGTTGAGGAAGAGCTGGACGATGGCGAACCGAGGCTGCTCTGCATCTGCATCTGATGATGTGGCGAATGCGCCGCCGAGGCAATGCTCTTGGGGGCACTGCCTCGCTTTGTGGCATGCAACGTGGTCATGTTGTGCAGCGGACTCGCCTCCCGATCCCGCTTCAGCAGGATGTTGCCATTGGAGGTGAGGGGAGCACCGTTGGGCGACTTGACGGACGTTTGCTGCTTCAGTTTGTTGTAGGTGGCGCTGTTGGCAAAGGTCAGGCCACCAATGCCAGGTCCCAGTTTGATGGTGCTGGTGGCCCCATTCGTTGTCAGCAGGCTGTTGTTGTTGTTGTTGTTTTTGGCAGTGTTCTTCAGCTCCTGGTCCGTGTGGGACTGCACCTTGCGCAGCTCCGTGCCCAGATCCTTGCGCACGGCATCCACGGCCGGCGAGTTGCGTCGCTGCAGCTGCAACGCCGAGTTCGTTGCCATAGTCGACGGTGCTGTGGTTCCACCTCCTCCTGCTCCCGCTCCTGCTCCTCCGTTCGCCACACTTGATGACAAAATGGGCAGAGCTGAAATCTGTTTGGGAATATGCGCCATCACCTGCTCCCGCCGCATCGACCCGGCACTGACCTTCATCTGTGCCGGCGAGAAGGTCAAGTGCGACTTGTGCTGGTCGCACGGCGACGCCGGTGGCCCCACCAGCGACTGTCCATGTCCAGCGGCAGAGCCCGCTCTGCCCTGCGTCGCCGTTGCGCCGCCAGCTCCGCGTGTCTTCTGCGGCGACCCGGAGCCCAGCAATGAGTTGGAGCCCGAGTTGGAGTTGATCAGCGGCATCACCGAAATGGGATTCACGCAGGCGCCCACGTCGGCATAGTAATCGGCTGTCGACCAGAAATTGGCACACGATCCCATCCACTTGGCGGTGGGCGAGGCGTGCAACGCACTTGTGGCCAGCAGATTCGCATTTGCATTGTGTGTCGACGATGACAACAGACTGTTGTTGTTGTTGTTGATGTTGTTGCTGCCGTTGTTGATGGCCGAAATGGCCTCGAGGGCGTGATCCAGCGAGCTCATGTCACTGGAGCTGCCCACCACGTTGGCAATCTCGGCCCGGATATCCACGTCCAACATGTCCTGCATCGAGTCCGACACGTAAAAGTCCAGCGAAGGTCCTGCGGCATCCTGTCGAAGATAGCATCAAGAACATACAATTAGTTCAATTTCAATGCGAATTATCACAAGTGACACTGAGAATATGGAATATCAAAATGGGGGGAAGAATTGGAGGAATTTACCAAACTGTATTAATGAAACTTGTAAATTAGGAACAAAGATTGATCAGAGTTAAATTGTGAGATATTGTAGCATGAATTTTTATTAAATTATTTCTTAGTTCGAATTTTGCACATTTTGTATTTTACTACAGTTAATACCAAAGTAAGCTTTGAAAAATGGGAAAAGCAAAAAAACATAAATCATGTAATCATGTATCGCTAATCAAGCAACTTTTGATGGGCTTTGATGGAATTTAAATTCGAGTTGTCATTTCTTTTATTATCAAAGCTGTGAATATTTATTTAACAATTTTAAAATAATTTGTCGCAAAATGCCTAATGAAATTGAAATGAACACAGAAAAGGCCAAATTTTAATTTTATATTTTATGTGAGAAAGTTTAAAGCATATACAAAATTCTTGTTAAATTTGGATTAGAATTACTAATCAATTAGATTATTTTTGGAAATAATGGTAGTGATTATATAATTCACTGTTGAAAAACTTGTGATTATTTAATGATTACGATTACAAAAAATCAGAAATAATCTTCAATTATTACAATCATTCAAAAATAATTAGAAATAATCAAAAATAATCAATTTCTTACTAATGACAAGAAATTTCCCAAAAATCAAAGCTATTTCTTAACATGTACATATATTTGAACACTGAATGTGTGTTATACTTAAATTTCATAATTTATGCATCCTTTTTAATTCCATTCTTATATAAATACACTTTTTCAGTTCAAAACAAATATTTTTTGGTTGCTTTCTTTTTAGTCCTTGTTTTTATCATAGTTGCCCCATATTTGGCAACGGCAACTTGTTGATGTAATTTAATACACACACACACACAAACAATGAATTGTACATATATACATCATTTTATCATGCTTATCGCTGTCGTCATCGTTCTTTTATATACATATGTATGTACATACATATGTAACCAGATACTTTTCCTTTTTCTTCCAAGTGCAACAACACGATAATGATGAAATTCTTTTACTGATGATGATGATAATGATAATGGGGCAACAAACAGGAGCAATGTCTAAACCGGTTTTTAAGTTGCAAGGCAACAGGGAATGAAAGGCGGACACAGGCTGCATATAGCACAGACACAGATACACACACGCACACACACATGCATACAAATACATACGTAATATTTATACATTCTTACAGCTACGCTCAAAATTATAGTAACGCTTGCTACTAAATCAATTACGATTGAATGACTTCAAATTTAAAGTGCTTCGAATTCAGTTTAATTAGAATTATTTTAATCAAATCACACAAATTAAGAAATATACAATTAATTGCACTAAATTATTAACTTCTTAAATTTTTTTAATTGGAGCCATTGTAATGTTAATAAAATTAATTCATCATTGCATCATTTGCCCTGATATATTAATTATAATTCTTCTGATTCCAGTTTCAATTTAGTAGGGAGTTTTCTTAATTAATAAATAAGGGTTATTATTTTATCAGATGACCAAAGATAATACATATAATGTAATAAGCTAAAATTTCAACAGATTAATTTTATATTTTATTTAGTTACAAGTAATAAATAGTATTTAAATGAAATTCAAACAAGTGGGCGCGGCTACAGTCGAGTTTGCTCGACTGGAGGATACCCTGTGCCATTATCCATAAAATAGAATATTGGTTGGGACCATCTCATATGCATATTCTGTCAGTTTGGTTTACATATCTCAAACAACAAAAAAGTTTTTCATACCGAGACTTGATTTTTGACAGATCGTTCCTATGGCAGCTATATGATATAGTGGTCCGATCCAAATTTAAAAACAAACTTGATCTGCGACCGGTATCCAGCAACCTACATACCAAATTTGAAGTCTCTAGCTATTATAGTTTCTGAGATCGACGCGTTCAAACAGACGGACGGACAGACGGACAGAGAGACGGGCATGGCTCAATCGACTCGGCTGTTGATGCTGATCAAGAATATATATACTTTATGTGGTCGGAGATGCTTCCTTCTGCCTGTTACATACATCACACAAATCTAATATACCCTTTTTGACCATTTTCAATGGGCACAGGGTATAATTACTTTTCGAAAAACTTCTAATTTCTTTAAAGTATTGACTTTTTTTTACTTTATTATAATACAGATCATATAATATAGAATATAGTTTATGAGGCCCCAAGGGCTGTTCAACAAAAGATACTTTAACTACACACACATGCGATTACATATAATGTCCACACACACATATTAACTTCGTCTGAAAATGTGCATATGTATGTATGTTAGTTTGTATTTTACATTGGTATTGGGGATCTGGGGAACAATAAGAAGGCCACCATCTTAAACCGGATATCAGCAAAATTGAAAGTTTTATGCAATCACAGGCCACAGGCTAAAGGCGGCATTCAGAAGTAAATAAATGTACATACAAACATCGAAATTCCTGTTGAGCAGACTCACATATTAATTTTACATCTACTACAGATTCCAAACCCATGATATATAATACATACAACCATGTAATGAATATTTTGTATACAAAGCTGAATAAACATAATTCGCATAATTGCAACATGCTGCGCGCTAAAAACAACCACCCATGCAAATGTTGCTGAGCTAAAAATGTTTCAGCAACATTTACTTGGAACTGAGAGCGAGCGTAAGACTCTGACTCCAGTGCCGGCTAACAGCGAATTTACGATAAAAAAGGGGAAAAATATACAAACATACATATATAGTCACACACAGAAACAAGTATGTCTGTTTGTATGTAGGCATGTCCATTAAAAAGCGAAAAGGAATTAAAGCCGTACATAAACAACGAGCAGGCAGCAACAGCAACAGCAAAGGCAAAGGCACGAACAGGGAAGCAATACAAATACAGCAAAGTTGCGAGAGTTTGTGTGTTTGTATTCATAGCAGAGAACTGTGAACAGAACAGCGAGCAGCGGAGTTGACGTCTGTTTCATGTTAAAACGGCTGAGCAGAGAAACCATACAGAAAAAAAAAACTCTGCTGCTCTTTGTGGTGGAAACATAGAACATCGACACTGAGCGACAACAGTGTTCTCTGTTGAGCGCTCAACCAGTACAGTTGGCAACAAAACATTCTGCAAATTGAAACATCAACAGAGGCAGAGCAGAAACTGAAACTGAGCGCTGCTGCTCGCTGTCTGGACTGAGTACTTTTTTTTGATGTTGCGGAAACTTGAATTCTGCTACGAAAAAGGGTAGTAGGCGCCTGTTAAGCAGTAGGCCGACTGGCCGCACATGTTGCTGAAACACTCTTACTACCATTTGTATAACATACGCTTTTTTTATATGAACGTTTTGTCATTTTGAGATTTGGGTATTAGGCGCAACTCTACATGTTGTGGACACAGTCACTAAAAAAAAGAAGAGAATCAAAAAGGAATAAGGCGCGCGAGCGCCTGTTACTTGAAAAGGCCGGTGGGTGAGGGGAGGGGAGATTGGTATGGTGTACAATGTTAGCGTGTCCTTGGACACATTCCAACTCATTGACCCGCCCCTGGGTCATGTCTGTGTCTGCTTGCTGAAAAATCGATAGACGGAGGCATACACAAAGTCAGATTCCGCATAAATGATGATAAGTTACATAATTTAGCAGGATATCATAAATATTTGCAGGCCGTTCCCAGGGATTCTCCTTTTATCAGACACCCAAAATGTGGTTGGATCCACTTTCACCCACTCCCTCACACACACACACACACACACACACACCTTGTGTCTGGTGCATGTCTCTGAACCAGACGCATTTGTTAGATATGTATTTCTGTCCAGCTTAAAGTTCCTTGCTGCATTCCATCGAGTTTAAACTGTATTCCATTCAGAGTTTCTTTACTCCTGGACTGGATTTGCTGCTGGTTCCTGCTTGCAACATTCATTGAGATTGGGGCACACACAGCAGCAGGTGTTGCACGTTGCTGAGGCAGCTTCAGGGGCAGCTGCCTGTTCCTCGACAGACTTTTGATTGCTTATCTGGTAATGGATGAAAGCAATAAATGTACCATCACATGTACATACTATATGTATGTATGAACATGTGCATATGAATTACATACATTTATTCTTAGACAAATACTACAATTAACCTAGAAGATTTAAATCTTTACATCATTTCTTTATATCAATTGCATTTCCAAAAAAAATTGGAAATTAATTTTGTACAAGACTGCCAAAACTGATTTGAGTAATGAGTAAATGAAATATAATAGAAATATTCATTTTTAATAATTTATATTCAAGTTCTTTTCTATATTGTGTGAGTCGAATAAATATTCTTGTTTTTACTGCAAGTTGTCAATGAATTGAAACATTTTAAACACGTTTCTCTCAAAATGCCGTTTTATAATTTATTAGTCTTGTAGTAAACTAAAAAAATAATATGTCATATATTAATGTTTTAAACAAAAAACTCGAATCCATCAGGGAATTTGTAGAGCTTTAATGGATAAAGATAAGTATTGTGTATATAAAATTTATTAAAGAATAAAAATTGGGTCTTTATCCCATTACTGAGTGCATTTGTTTCATTCATTTTTAATTTTCATTCATTCATTTCAACATATGTATACATATTTATCAGTCTCCAAGGAATAGTAGCTTATAAATCAAATACTAATGAACTCATTCAAATATGCGAGTTTTAATCCAAATAAGTATATTTATATGTGATATTTATGTCCTAATGTTGCACAATAATTGTCACATTTAATGTGTAATTACACTACAATATGAGCATTCTATATGTCCAGACTTATAATAAAATGATTGGGGGTTATACTTCCATCTTTCTATGTGTTTGTGTGCGTGTATGTGTGTAATAATTCTTCACTCTCCGGATCCGTCTATGTGTGTGTGTGCTCTGATAACCTTTTGCCAGGCTGCGACATACCAGGCAAATAGACCAGGCAGCTGCAATTCGGAAACTCGGGGGTTGTTGCTGTAGTCGTTAATACATACATACATTTATACGTATGTAAGTATGTATGGATAAACTATTTGCTGCTCTCTGTAAGTTGTGTGGTGCATTTTCCAACGGAAGGGAAACTTCCTGTATCTAATTGGTTTTCCTTGCTGATGTTGTTGTTTCTGTAGTGTGTGGCAAGTAATATTGCATTCCTAACACCTGCATAGATAGTAAGTACACGCGTACATATGTATGTATGTACATATACAGGCTTGCAAAGACGTTATCCTTCTTTCTCTGTCTCACTCTCTCACTCTTATGTCGAAATTGTTGTTGGGAATGGGAGAAGATTAAACAGAAAAGAACAAAAATGTTTCGTTTCAAAAAATGTGACGAAATAAAAATACATTGAACAGGCTTGCAAAATTGGCAGCAAGCATATGGGGAAAATAAAAAGAAAGAGTGTTTTTTTTTAAATAAAGAATGATGGACTAACAGATATCCTAGGTAAATGTCTGAATATTTTCTGTAATAATTAGCAGATGTAACAAGTCTTAACCGTCTTATAGAATTTGTTTATAGCATACCCCTTTTGTCGCATTATATAATTGCAGGGTATGTGAAAAAGGAAGACTTGCCAAAGTTGCTCAAAGCAGCTGCTGCTGCTTTGCTGTCTGATGACCTTTTTAAGTTGTGCAGCAAGGCATGGAAATTCTCATGCATACATACATATATACAGACATTCATACGGACAGACATATGCAATTGAAGAAGCAGCATGTTGCACCCTTGACAGAATTCATGGCCTAGACACTGCGCCTGGGGTGCACTTCGGTTTCTTCTTCTTTTTCTTTTGTTGTGTGTGTGTGTGTGTGTGTTTCGACGGTAATTCCTTTTTGGTGGTTCTACCTTCTTACCATCTGCCGTCCATCCATCCTTCCGTCCTTTGTTGCCTGAATGTTACCTCAGGCTCAGGCTGTAACATTTCTTCTTTCATGCCGCTTTCACCTTAAAATCGTAATGAAACTCTGACACACAAACAAATCCAGGACCAGGTAGACGAGACGACCAAAAGCATTCACGGCCATCTTTTTATGGACTTGCTTGTAACTGACTAATGTCTTCCGCGTAGTTATGAGCGCCTATTTGTAAATTACTTTATGACCCGGGACAATCCTCACCTTTACACACACACACATTTGCATATGTATCAGATGTCGTAAATAAATGTAAGAATTTGTGAAATCTTGCAGATTTCTTTTTGGGTTACTTTTAAGGCATACAACGAGAATCAATTAAGTGGGGCTCTGCCTACATTTTTCACATCTGCAATGGGATCCCAGGGGACAAGCTCCTCTCTCTCTCTGTGTGTTTGTCTGTGTTGAGCCGTGAGAAAATCTATGCGGCATACAGCTGGGCGCTCATATTCGAGCAACAGACGAACGCCAGCAGCGAGCAGCGACATGTTGCCGCCTCCCATGGATGACTGTGGGTGTGCATATGCCTGCTTGCCTGCCTGACGTGTGTGTGTGTGAACATGTATATGTGTTTGTGGGTGTCTCATTCACTCAAAGTCAAAGTTGCTGGTCGGCGCGGCACGTTGAACTTTGAAGTTTCTGGCTTTTTTTTTGTGAATGAGAGAGAGAATGCAAAGCTTTTGATGTATGACTATTGAGAGCAGTGGCGTTGGCTTAAGCTTTGACACTCTTCCCCTCACAACTTGTGGCGTTTGAAATCGCCGTACAAGATAAAAGCATTTCGTTGTGCTTGCTTTTCTTTGTTTCGCCCTCCTACGCACACATACATACATACACAAAATCAAACACACTTGTGGCTGTTCTCTTATGTGTATTTGCGAATTTGTACATGTTGCATTTAACAGGCGCACATGATGATTGGACTGATAACTGTTTGTCTGTGTCTGCGCTTGTCATTCACGTACGTCATTTCAAAACTGCAACAGACGAGGCATAAAACTTTGTAGGAGGTCAGGACTAATATTAATATAAAAATACGCAAATATGATATTCATACAAGTACATATGTACGTAAGTATATATTAAAGAGTATTGGTGTTTTAAGCAACATAAAACAAAAGCAGCCGCCAGCGAGGTGAACGTTTGGCCTTCAAAAAGTTTAAGTCGCAGAAGCAGAAGATACTCTAAGAGACGAAACTCAACCAACGAAGCAGCAGCTCACAGCAAACTGGCAAAAAATCATCCATACATACACAAGTAAAGATATACGGTCACTACATTACTGTGAATTGTTTAGCAATAAAAAATAAATAAAGTTGAATAATTACTCTTGTATACATACATAATATGCTCATATGTTTGCAAGTAAATACAGTGTACGAAAATTAACAGACTGCTGAGCTGGTAAATACTGGGCACCATGTAAACCCCCCAATTTCCCCAACCAACGAGCAACATCAACGTTTTCGACACTGTTGTTGCTCCAAACTTTTTAGTACACACAACAGCACGCTGTTGACTAAGCATTAACATCGACGTTGCCTTTAACATAAACTCGGTCTCCACACACGATTGTAGCCGAGTTAATAACCAAAAGATAAACACAAAGCGGGCAAGCTAAGGAAGTACATTTGTTCAAATAAATGTACATACATATACATATACGATCTGAGGAATTTTTATAGAAACTTATTATCGGTATTCCTATACCCAGCGGATCTGTTCCGGTTATGACTGCCCGTCTGCTTCCCATTAATCAGCGGTTCCAATGACTGCGACGACTTAAGAGCAATTTTAAAGCACAACGATCGCAAATAAACAAACACATTCACATATACAATCATACATATGTACACACATTGATTTGCAAACTACTCGCATGGCGAGAAGGCGAATTTAAATTTGAATTTTGTACGTTGAGTGCGAGCTAAAGCGAATTCACGACGAAAGCAAAGTGAGCGAAGCAAAACAGCAACAATGGCAAGTCGCTCAAATTGAGAGAGCGACTCGCAGCAAAACTGTTCTTGGGGCCATAGCTCAACTGTGCTATGCTGGTATAATGGCAGGGGGAATGCAGGTGCAGAAATACTAGGAAAAAATTGTACTTTGGAGAGCTGCTGCTGACAACGCTGCTTTGTCGACTGCGGCGAGTTCGTCGGGCAAACGAACGTTACGAATTTGAAATACACGATATCCCATGCTGTTCAGTCGGCAATGTGCTTATGTGTGTGTGTGTTTGTGTAACCGGCCGGCACAGCAAAAACTCGCAAAAAAAATAAAACGTAGGCCGCTCTGTATTGTGTTTTGTTCTGTTTTGTTAAACAAATACACAAGCACATGTAGGTTCATATAAATTTGTAAATAGTGCGGAAGTTAATTGTGTATGTACTTACCGCGTATTTACTGAAGAAACCCTCATGTATACTGCTTGAATAATCCTCCAATTCGAACATATTGCAGCCGTTTAATTTGCAAATTTACTGTTGCATATAAGCTTTGTTTTGATCAATTTCCCTTTCCCACCGTTTTATTCCCTTTTGATGTGAGTGTGCGTGCGTATGTGTTGTGTGAACAAAAAACCGTTGCGCGAAAAATCAACCGTTCTTTGGTCCGCACTTTATATTTTATAATTATGTACACTAGCACTTTTTAAGAATATAAAAACATTTGTATACTATTCATGTATTGGCATTTATTTTTTTGCATCGGCACATTTTTAAAATTGCTTTTCTTAAACGACAGTAATATTTACAATCAATCACAAATGCGCGAGCCGAGTAAAACACGTCCGCTTCGTTCGGCGTTGTTGTTGCATTTGACTAGGCATTAGGGTTGTTGAAAATATATCAAAATATCAATATATCGATATTTTTTATAAAAAATGATATATTTATATCGCGATATTAGATTTGCCGAAATATCAAATATGCGATATTTTTTTTTGATATTTGAAATTTGTGAGTTGGTCACTCTATGGTCTCTAAAGCAAGTGAGTAAATGTCAAAAAAACGTTACCAAAAAACAGCCTACTGTGAATATGAGCAGCGCGTTGTTCTCGCAAAAAGCTTGCAACGTTTTCAACCTGCAACGCTGCTAGGGTCAAGTGAACACCCTAATTATGAAAAATATTTATGGGAATATATACTGAAATGAACTGTATTTTTATGATATATATTGTTATGTTTGATAAATAAGACTAGCTCTTTTTATTGTGGGGCATATTACTTTTCTTTTAAAAAAAATTGGTAAAAAAAAAAATATCAAAAAATATCAATATATCGATATTTTAAAATGATATATTAAATATCATTTTGATATTTTTTTTAAATAGAAAATATCATCGATACGATATTTTAAAAATATTCGACAACCCTACTAGGCATGTTGGTATCGAAATATAACATCGATATCTCGATACCGCAGAGCAAGAAATTATTTTACCATATGTTCTTGTCGATATGTTTTAAAGACTATCGATATTTTCGTTGTCTGTTAATTTTGAAATAAAAAAAATCTGGTCGCTGGAAATATTTTTGTTATCAAAGGCTTAAAAATCGAATAGAATTTTAGTATTCCAGAACAATAAAACTCTAATTGTGAATAAAAAATATATATTAATTATATATACTAAGCACTAATTAAGTAAAAGTAGAGTATCGAAAGCCAGTTCTTTTAAAAAATTAGATATATCGATATATACAAGTATAGGTATATTTCCACAATAAGGGCTGTTTTTTCAATAATGGTATTCCGGGAACCGTTTTAGAGTTGGCTTAGATTATTTTTAACCAAATCTAAACCAGTTGACGGAACGACCCGTTTTGCACACTGATTAGTTGTAGATTTCGTGAACAGCTGATTGACCACTAATAAGTATACAAAAAAGGGCGCAATTGCACAAAATGCAGCGAGAAAACCAGAAAAGGAAATATATAAACGTTCTCCATATTGATATTACAGCAGAATGTTAACAAACACCAAATATCCAAATCCAAATCAAAACGAAATCAGCCTCGGAGCAGATTTCACGAAATCAATTAGTAAGACAAAATTTCCCTAATTTGCTCTGGGCACACTGAAAATGTTGTATGAAGCAGCTGTGAACAGCTGACTGTGAAATCTAAACCAAATCTAAAACGGTTCCCGGAATACCATTAATGTGCATATAAATTATATCCTACTTTAGCTTGAAATTTGACATTAATTTCTATACATTTTACGTCAAAATATTTTTTCAATAGTTATCAAACACCTTATTTAGACATTGAAAAAACGGGCCTAAATGCAAAAATAACATGAACTGAAAAAAAAAAATGTTTTGGCTCTATTTTCATCAATTTGGCTCATTTTTGTTTGTTTTTGGCTCAATCAGATTTTTTAAGTGTCAACCGGGGCTAAATTTATTAAATCAAAAATAAACAAAGCAAAACATAATCTTGTGAAGTAAAAATTTTCCTTTTCAAATTTTATTGGTTAACTAGTGTGCTGGCACATCAAGCTATCACAACGATTACTTTATTAATGCCTTAAATAATGGCCTGCAAAAGACAGTTAAATTCAAAATTGTTGGCATTTCGCAGCTTCTGGATACAAAAGAAATTAAGATATTACAGAGCTCATAAACATGATTAAGAGTTAGGTATTTTAGATTACAGTTTTTCTTAATTTTATATAATTTTTAAACAAATAAATCGATAATATAAAAGTTCGGATTTTCAATGCATAACGAAAAGAAAAAGTTCAAACAATATTGGCAAGAAAATAAAAATGAAAAGATTTCAATTAAACAAAAGATGAATTTAATTCCAGTAATTTTGAAAAATTAAACATTAATAAAGAAAACGGAAACAAAAAGAAAAAGAAAAAAACTAAGAAAATATTGAAGACATCGGATTGTCCGACTAACAACTAAAAAACTAATTAATATGTATACTTATTTTGATGATCTACCAAATATTTCTCGCTTGAATCGCAGTGCCGACTCCGTAGCTGGATTACGATTGACATTCGACTGTCCCCCGGTTGCCAACTTCTTTTTTGCAGCTTTCGAAGTTGCAGAATGTTCAGCGAAACCGGAGCGACTGTATGGCGTTGATGGAACTTCTTTGAAGTACTTTTGGGTCGGTGTGCAGGGCTCGGATTTCATAATGCCCGAACGTGTCTTGATCAGCTCAATTCCGTCCTTGTCTACGTGGGATTCAACACAATAACCAGCACTAGTTTTAATCCGTTTCACAGCATGACGATTCTCCTCGTCGGAGCTCTTAGCTGGCGACACTTGCAGCACTTGGGGCTTCTTCCGCTTAACGATCTGCTTCTTGACCTTTGTGTTCTTGGCATTTGCCGCCGCCTGCGGTTGAGGCGACAATTTGCGAGCCAGTGATTGAGGCTGGAAAGGAAAGGAATATTACGAAAAGCCACAGTCAGAGATATTGATATGTGCAACTCACCTCTTTGTTTGCCAAATCCGGCACAAGAAGCTGCACGGCGTGTTTGACAGCCTGCTTGGTTGCCTGCAGACGCTTCACATCCTTCTTAATCTTCGTCGCCTTCTCGAATTCTGGATTGACAGCAATGGGGGCCACTGCTTCGGATACGGGCGGCAGCTCCAAGGCGTCGCTGGCAGTTTTAGATTTAGAGCGTACGACAGTTTTTGTCTTCTTGCCCGATGCAACGCGCTAAAAGTAAAATTAAATAAATGATAGGAAATTACAAATAATTAAGTAGACTCTTCAACCTACTTGCTTCTTCTGCTCCAACATCGCCTCATTGGCCGCCTGTAGAATGGTGTCACAGTAGTCCATGTAGAAGGCGGTATCCTTTGGAGGATTTGATGGCTTTTGGTCTGGTGCCAGTGCCTTAAGTTCTGCCAAATTGGCTGTGGCAGTGGATGATTTCATCTGGTCAGCTTGCTCATCATCGGATGTCTTCTTCGCCTTCTTGCTCTTAGCTTCTGCCAAGTTGGCTGTGGCAGTGGACGATTCCATCTGGTCAGCTTGCTCATCATCGCATGTCTTCTTCGCCTTCTTGCTCTTAGCTTCTTCCAAGTTGGCTGTGGCAGTGGACCATTCCATCTGGTCAGCTTGCTCATCATCGCATGTCTTCTTCGCCTTCTTGCTCTTAGCTTCTGCCAAGTTGGCTGTGGCAGTGGACGATTCCATCTGGTCAGCTTGCTCATCATCGCATGTCTTCTTCGCCTTCTTGCTCTTAGCTTCTGCCAAGTTGGCTGTGGACGATTTCATTTGGACGATATCATCATCATCAAATGTCTTCTTCGCCTTCTGGCTCTTAGCTTCTACCAAGATGCCTGTGGCAGTGGACGATTCTATCTGGTCAGCTTGCTCATCATCATCACATGTCTTCTTCGCATTCTGACTCTTAGCTTCCGCCAAGTTGCCTGTGGCAGTGGACGCATCATCATCGCATGTCTTCTTCGCCTTCTTGCTCTTAACTTCTTGCACGGCACTGGTATCTAAGTCGTCGGCCGTACCGCAGAAGCTCTTTGACATGTGCTTCCGCTTTAACCGTTGACTCTTCTCCTCGACCAGGGTTTCGATAAACGATTGCGATGGCTTCACATCGCTGTTTAGTTGTTCACTGCGTCGCTTCATTTTAGGTTTTCTCTCCGTGTCATCGGACATTTCGGGACCCTGATGATAAAGTGTCTGGCGACGCGACTTCTGCAGGGGATTGAACATTTGCTGCAAATGCGATAGTTTACAGGAGGAGAGCTCATCCAGGAGCGCGGCCTCTTCCTCGCGTTTTTCTTTATTATGGAATGATGATGATTTCGAGGTGGATTCAACGGTTTTCTCAACAGTATCTGGAATGGCTGCTTTATCTTCAGTGGACGAATCCTCGGCCATCGGAGTTGGACTATCTACCCTCGAAATAGATTTCTCTTTCTCCTGTGAAAGCTGTTGATTTGCTTTAGTGGGTGAAGAATTTCCTGCAGAGTTCTGTCCGTCGGTCTCACTGGATTCATCGCTAGAATCCGGCACTTCATAAATACTCTTGTTGTTATTGTTAACGCTCTTTTCATGCTCGTGCTCCTCGCCTTCGTCGGAACTGGAGTGCACCTCTTCGATCTCTGAATCATCGCCTTTAAGGGGGAGGGAATCTGACTTTTTGGGATCGACGTCTTGCGAATCTTTAACGATAGATTTCTCCTTCATCTTTGATTCTTTTTCGCTGGCATTTTTACTCTTGCTCATTGATTCGCAAGGGGATTGTTCTTTGCTGTTGTTTTCCTTCTCAGCAGTCACGTCGTCGGTCCGGTTTTCCTCCTCATCACTTGAGTCGTGAACTATAATGCGACGACGTTTCTTGCCGCCTTTGGCGTCGCTGCTGTCCACAGATTCTGGCTCGGGTGAGAAGCACAACTCCTCAATGTCATCATCACCATCATTACCCTCCTCGACATCATTGTCGGACACTATAAACGATAGGTTGTCATCCTCACTCTCTTCCGAGTCGTCCTCAATGGTGTCCTGGCTGCCAACAGATTCGCCGTCATGCGGAATCTGATTCTCCAGGATTTCACGGCGCTCCGAGCTGTTCTGCGAGTCACCCGATTCATAGTTATCGACAACCTCCACCTCGTTGTCGAAGAACTCGCATACATCTGGCTCTCCGTCAAGCTCATCCTCCTCCTCATCCTCATACTCCTCCTCATCCTCGCTAACCAGACGACGTGCGAGCTTCTCTTTATTAGACTGAATCTCTGGAACGGATTTGCTCTCCATATCTACAAGAGACTCGATGACATCAATTTGTAGTGGTGGCGGATTCACGACACTGGACTCATCTGACTTGGCCAAAGGCGTCGAGCTGTGGCGTTTCTTTAAAAGCATGCCCTTTAACGGCGTATCAGTCTTTGTACCAATATCCTTGTCGTTCCCTGTGGCCATTTTATTAAGGCTCGTCGGCGTTAGACGTGCTGGAGTTTTTGGATATATTGGCTTCTCATCAGTCTGGACTTTAGCATTTCTACCGAAGTCGACGGACTTTTTCTTGACTTCAACTGGCTTCGTTTCCACTACGCGTGACATAATCCTTGGCGTTAGGTCCGGTAAACGAATGTCTTGGATGACCTCGACGATCGGATCGGTTTCAGGCTGGACAACCAACTCCTCCATTGTTACGTTGTCAACTACGCGAGATTCATCATCCTGGGCGATTGCTTCGTTATCCTTAGTCTGCTCTGTTTGGACGATGACTGGCTCTTCATTATTGTTGATATTTATTGGTTGTTTTTGATCCACCGACTTTCGGGTTTCGCTTTCTTTTTGCTTCAAGCTGGTTTCTTTATCAGACTCCACAACAACTTCTTTATCAGTCTGCACGACAACTTCTTTATCCTGGATCTGCTCGACATTGTGGACAACTGGCTCTTCATTGAGTTCCGTGTTAACTTCTTGGGTTGCATTTGCCTGCGGCTCTGTTTTCTCCGGGCTATTCTTATTAACCTGTACGATATCTTCTTTAGCCTTGGCTGGCTCCTCCTGCTTCACTTTGGCTGCTTTAACCTCTTCAATGGACACATCTGGCGTGTTGTACTCCGTGGGCGTGTCGGAATCCTCCTGCATGTCATCTTCTTTTGGCTTTGGCTCACCTTTGTCGATGACCGTCTTTTCGTTCTGTGCCTTTGACTTTGGATTCTCACTCTTTGCAGGCGAGTCTACAGGTTTATCCATGCTGATGCTTCTAAGTTTGACTTGCAGCTTTGCTGGCTTATTATTCAAACTGGAAGTAATTGAAGATGTTTTATTCTCGCCGTCATCGGACTTTGGCAATTGTTCCACTGTAACAGGCGGCGTATCAACAATTTCAATCACTTCTTTTGTTTGTTTATCTTCCGACGAATTATTGATATCAAATTGCGGCTGTGGAATAGTGTTCGCTAAGAGCGAAAGAACTGGCGGTGTCTTCGACATGGCACGTGTGACGCGCCTGTCATCTGTGGGCGTTACATTGGGAGTTACCATTGAATCGACAGAACGTGATGTAGTTGGAGAATTACGTGAGTACTCAACAACCTCCTTTTTAATTTCCTTTACCGGCTCCTCGTTACCCTCCTCAAGCAGTTCTTCCTTCAGTGGAAACGGCGGCTTGCGCACCGATTTGGCCGGAGTGCGTGTACCACGTTTGGTAGCGGACGAACTGACACTGGGCGTGATGGGTTCCGGAGTCTCTCCACGTGCCACAGACAATCGCGTGGAACGAGTGGGAGTCCTGAGGTCAGTTGTGGCCGAGTTCAAGCGAGTTTTGCGCATTGGGCGTGGCGAGGCTGCAAAAATGAATCGCCGTCGAATCGAATTATTTATTGTCAGAAGTACAAATACAACTGTAATGCAACTGTAACTGTGCAATGCACTTACCTCGCTCAACAGTTGCATCGAGCAGCGGCGTCGACGATCGGCTGTCAACATCGAGAGTGGAAAGGCGGCGAGTTCGTGCACGAGTTACTGCAAAAAATGAAATGCACAGAATAAGCAACTGCAAAATCAATAAACATCATCTCGCCCAGCAGCATGCTCCATTTTCTTTTCTTCAGCGCGTCTCTTTTGAATTGAAACGGTTGGCGAAATGTGCACAGCCAATTATTTCGATTGCAACTTACCACGAGGGACATCGTTGTTATCTTCATCCATTTTATTTAGTTTAATTTTATGCCTTCACAGAATTGAACTTATTTTACTTAACACAAATAATTGAATCAAAAGACAAATTTACAATTATGAAAATGCCGAATCCGGACGACGCTAAACTTAGAAATGAAATAACCCAAGCATCGGTTCACAAAGCAGAGCCGCCAAAATTGACATGTGCATGTGTGAGTACTTGATTGAGCGACGACAGCCCTGACATTTAAAAGGCAGGGTCGTTCGAAAGAACCTACTTTTAAAAATACTATATTGGCGCACAATTTAAATGCAATATTTTATACTTAAATAATTACATAGTTATTATTAATTGATTAAATTTAAATTACACATTAGGTAAAATAAAGAGAAAAATTTTAATGAATGTCGGGTGCTCGTCACCCATCGGATAGCTAAAAATTTATTTAGAATACAAATCCATGGAAAAATTTCATGTCTTTATTTTAAAGATTCCTGAAAATTCAAAATATAAATAAAATAAAGTTTAAGAAAAAATTAAATTATACAAAAATGTTTTCATCTTTTTCATACATACATATGTGAGAAGTATATTTACGTATGTATGTATGTACATATATATTATTAAGTCGAACAAAAGTGGTGGAAAATAAAGAAATTAATTATCGCATTCAGTTTTGTTTGGGGAAGTACATATGAATCGAGTAGTACGGATACACTTGGGGGGCAGTGCTACAGAATAAAATAGTTTTTTTTTTTAATATTATTATGTACATACATACAGCGTATGGTCTGATGATGGATGCGGAGTAATAATACATTTTTCTACATCGGATGATGACTCCTCCTCCAAGGTGGATTTACTAATAAGGTGACGTCGTCCGGTGTGGTGAGGATACAATAATTTTTTCACCTCTCTCTCTCCGCTCTCAGAGAGACAAGCGCTAGAAAAAGATGGCGTACGTTTTACGTTCTGCACTCTTCGTTTGTTATTGTTTCAGCTGACAGGAAAAGAAAATGTTGCAAAATAAATAAAACGAAATAATACACACTGTTAATAAAATAATTGCAGATTATAATAATAATAAGTTTATTCTTTTCTGTCTACGAGTTAATTGGTAAAGAAGAAGACAATAAGAAAAACATGCGATACACAACCTCTTTCGACAACGTTTGCAGGCATACTGTCAAATGTTTGTAACCTCGAAAGAGGGCAGCTGTGGTGACAACGTCACCTTATAGTAAATTCACCTTGTCCTCCTCCTTCTCATTATTAGCGATGATAGTTGCTTTTGTGGGGAAAACAAAAAAATACTCATTTCCAAGTATCGCCAAATCCTCTTATTCAACTTACGTTGGGGATGACAAGTCTGGAAAGTTTATATTTTTAATTTTAAATTGTTAAAATTTAAAAATGTTAATGGACGCGGCCAGCCTTACCCTGAGATGCATGTGTTTCGAATGTTTCCGCGCAACATACGCGACGAGGGACAGTATGAACTGCCCAGTATCAATATCCCAGGATGCAGGATATAAGAAAGTCTATTATTATCCTGGGAAATGTTTAATTTGATTTGCTGGCGGCTTCGCATCCTTTTTACTATAACGGTAAACAAATCATGTGGTAGCCCTGGATAAGCTTGACAAATAAAACCATGAGTTAAATTAGGAACTTGCTTAATTTTGAACCTAGTATTTTGAAAATTGCACTCAAATTTTTGTTGAATTTCTCTCGAATTTTTAAGATTTTTTTTAGAATTTCTTACTAAACTTCACCACCACTAAACTGCACCAAACCAATTTTAAAATAAACTTCATCATTTCATTATTTTTGAATTTGTAAGTACAAATTTTTAAATAATCTTTTGAAAATAATAAATTTTACTAGAGAAATGACCAAATTCTATCGATAATTTTATGAGATGTTGCACGTTTTGAATGTATGGCGCCACCTGTTGTTTTTTCTTTCGAAACATGTGAAACAAAATAAAAACGAGCCTAACTAGTGATGCCAACTATTGAGAACCAATAAAATCTGCCTTCGGTTGGTATAAAGTTTTTTGCAGCTAAATTAAAAAAAATCTGAAAAATTCCCGCTGCCCTTTGTTTGAAGTTTTTATTTTATTCGTTGTAAGTCCTTTTTTACAGTACTAAATCATGTTTTGCTTTGCTAGCTCAGGATTAAATTGGCTATTATACTTTTGCACAATACGTGGGGTGGGCGCTGGCGTCTTTGTTACATTGACGGGCAGCTCCGACTCCTTTGGTGCGAATAGTTGCTCCTGGCGACGCCGCTCTGCTTCTTCTCGCAGTAGACGTTCTTTTCGCAACCTGTTTAATTTTTCACGTTTTGCATTTGCAGCCAACTCTTTGGTTAATTTTTCTACTTTGTGACTTTTGTGCTTGTGCTTCCTATGTTTTTTGTGATGTTTCTTTTCCTTTTTGTGCTTCTTGGGTTTTGACTCCGCTTGTATTAATTCTGGTTCCGGCGAGGGTTCTGGTTCACGTCGTTTGATTGTAGTTTGAACAGGTTTGGGTTTCTTCTTGTCACCCGAAATGAGTGCGTTTACTAGCGTTAGTGGATCTTCGGATAACTTTTGTTTTAAATGAGTTTCTGTGGAATCGCGCTCGTCAGTTTTGACACGTTTTGGGGCTACTTCATACCAGCTGCGCACTTTGAGAGCTTCATTTGTGTCCTGACCCAAATAGGTCAGATAACCGATTTGTTTCTCGTACTTTTCCTGCTCTTCCTTTTTCTCCTTTTCCAAATCCTTATTCGTTTTCTTCACATGGCTTTTGTAGTCTGCGAACAGATCCACCGATCGTACTTCGCTTTGTTGTCCAACTTCCTCCGTTGAAGTTCCGCTGGATCCAGGTGCAGCCGAGTCGGTTGATACCTTTTCGGGCAATCCCGATTGACGCCGCAGAAAGTTAATGCGCGCTTCGCTCTCCTTTAAAAGTATACAGTGTTATTAACTTTGTTTACTTGGATGCTCACTACTTACGGCCAATTCCAACTTGTCCAATCGCTTCCTTTCTTCTTCCTGTGCGGCTGCCTCGTCCCGTCGCACGCGGGCGATATTATCTTTGGTCCGCACATGCCAGCTGTAAAGTAAATTCCGTTATACTGCACAAACGATTTTATATTTGTTTTAAATTTGCGTATTTACCGTTTTTTGGGCAAAATATTCATCTGGTTACAGTGGCTGTAAAACTTGTCTGAAAATAGTAAACAAAGCGCGCCCTAGTGTGAATGGCAAAAACAGTGCTGTAAAACGATTGTGCAATAGTGCAAAATAAAATAAATTTGATAGTTATTCAACAAATAAAATATTATGTTATTTGTTTCAAATCAAAGTTGCCGTTTTTTTAAGATCGAAATATAAGTTTTTTAAATTTAACACAACTCTAAATTGAAGTTTTTGACAATTGTCAAACGTAAATGCGAATGGCAAATCAAATACTCATCTGTCAGAAGGAAGAAAAGGGGACACATAGAAAAACTGCAGCGCAGCAGCAAACGTCCCGACAAAAGTAATTTTAATTGTGAAAAAATTCCCTATCAATTGTGAAATCAATAATACAAAGAATAAGCAAAGTTTGCTGCGTCAATCAATCAAAACGCACGCACGACGCCCGCATGTGACAGCATGGAACAGCGAATTCTAAAGCACGACGGCTACTTGGATGTGGGCGAAGATAGTTGCAACGATGCTGTTTTGCCTGGCGGAGCACCACTGTTTGAAATACGCAATATCGTCTATCATCCGCAACTTAATGTTCTGCTTGCGTTTGGCGTCAATAATCTAGTGAAAGTTCTAGATGTCAATTCCGGCGTTACACTGCAGACTTATCAATTGAGTACAAATGGTAAGTATCAGCCCACTACATGTGTGTACATACATTTATGTATGGAAAGAAAAAATTTGCTACACAGACGCACAGATACAAATACATACTTAAATGTCAATTTATTGCAATGTATATATTTTGTAAATTTCGTCTGTATTCGTCAGATTTTTATAAACATGCATACATACATTTCCTATGTACATATTCATGTTTGTATGTATTTTAGGTTGTTTGTGTTTGTGCAAGTTTGGCAAAAAGCTTTATGCATTTTCAAAAAGGATTTTGTTTGAATAATGTGAAATACTTAGCAAATGATGATTTGTTTATTTTTGTGCGCCCTTTGCGGTAATAGTTTGTTTGTTATTGTTTTTCTATTTCACCTATTACGCAGTTACGCATATGTTGCGGTCAATTATTTTAGAATCTTTGTTTGTGTGTGTGTGTTTACATCAAGAACAACTTTGACTCATTCAGTTATTGTATTTGCAAACTATGGCGAAATAATAGTTATATTTTAATATGTTTATTAAATATTGCAGCTGAAAGCTTAATACAAGGACGCTACATGCCATTGCAAGATAAAATCTTGTTTTGGGATGGCCACAATCTGGGATTGCGTGGCGACTACAACGGTGTATTGCTGTTGGACACAATACTTCAGTCACCGATTGGACAGAATGATGATTACATCAAGCTGGAGCTCATATTGTCCGAGGCGATCATATTTCAAAATTGCATAAATGAACTAGAGAGCGAAGGTCTCGAGTGTCCGTGTGACATTAGCAATGAGCTGACACAGAAGATTAACCAGGCCCAGTTGAATGCCAAGAAGGGCATTAAAGCGCAACGCGTAAGCTATCCAACCATTTTTTGTCTTTCAATTTAAGATTGACTCCTTAATCTTCAATTTAACAGTGGAACACCATTTGCCTGGAGGTGCCCTATTCTAGCCTGAAACTGGTGGCAAATAATGTGGTCATATTACTCAAACGTTTGGAACGACACATTCCGGTACTGGCCATAGCATCAGCGATCAATGAGCGACTCACCGACATGCTAATGGGCTCCCGATTGCCCGATTTTGGCTGGAAATTCAGCAATTTTCAGCGTGTTCTAATGCACTCGGAAGCAGTGCGACGTCAGACATTTGAAAAGTGGCCGCATATGGACTATAAATGGGCGCTGCCGGATCAAATGGCACAGGCAGGCTTCTATCATCAGCCGTCATCGTCGGGAGAGGATCGTGCCATGTGCTTCACATGCAACGTCTGCTTGGTATGCTGGGAGAAAACCGACGAACCTTGGAGCGAGCATGAACGTCACTCTCCGCTATGTCCATTTGTCAAGGGCGAATATACGCAGAACGTGCCGCTGTCGATCAGTTATGCTACCAATCCCGCAATAACTGCACCAGGTCTAGGCTTTGACATCATTTCGAATAGTGACTATGCTAATGTTCTTTGCACGAGCTGCACTCAAACCGGCGAGCTAAGTGTGTGGAGCATTGAGCGCCATCTTAAGCTAATGCATACTTTCCATGTGCCCACTCTGCTAAAAGAGGTATTTGAGGAGAACTTCGAATGGGCACGTGTTACGGCAATCTGTGTGCTACCCAATGCTCGTGCCCGCACCAAAGTCAACTACGTATACTCGGCCAACTATAGCGGCAGTGGGAA
Organism: Drosophila limbata; assembly: GCA_963924055.1. NCBI lineage: Eukaryota > Metazoa > Arthropoda > Insecta > Diptera > Drosophilidae > Drosophila > Drosophila limbata. The sequence goes on from OZ001352.1 coordinate 8,630,215, forward strand.
TAGCAGCAATGCTGCTCACGCAGCCAGCATGAACAGCAGTAGCAAATTTGGTAGCGTTAATGCTCAACACATAACATCAACATCAACGCTGAGAGCCGGCGTCGTGGGCTCCAAGATAGTGCTCGGCGTGAGTGTACGGCAAAGCAGCGGAGAGATGGCACTGCGGATGGTGGTGCTCAACATTGTGGAGCTGGACAGGCACAGCGAGAATTCGGCAATCATGAGCAATGACAGTGGCAGCGTTTCAAGCATTGCAAGTCAGATGAAAAAGACTTCTTCACAGCTGGGCACCAGTAAGTGCTTTAATCTTTTTTAAATATTATTAAATTCGGCATCATATATAAAATCTTTTGCTTAATAATGTAATAATAATTATTACCAATATCAATATCAATATCAATTTACTAATCAATTTAATCTTTTCTAATATTACTTTACTCAGCTTCTAGTGATTCTAATGTGGTTGCCAGTCAAGCTAGTCTTGAGTCCTCGAAGGACGATGACAACAAAATGCTGACACCATATGAAAAATTTGCCGATGGTTTTGATAGCAACGGTTTTGTGTCCGCACTTATGACATATAATAAGAACAGTGGTAACCAGAGCGGCAACAATCCCTCTGTGCTGTACGATTTTGATTTGTCAACGTTGTCGCAAATATTGGATAGTAATCTGGACGATACTTCCTCTGGTCTAATGGTCTCCTCCAATACGGTGAATGTAAGCAACAGTTTGATGGGCATGGGCAATGAAATGGATAAGCTCATAGACCATGGCGAGGTATCACATCAAAATAATAATAACAACAATGACACCAACTCCCTGGGCGTTGGCTCCACCAACAATAACAACAACAGCATCATAATCAATGGCAGCAACGGCTCCAGCGACAAATTGGCCGCAAGTGAGGAAATTGATTGTGTAGTGGAAAGCTGGACGAGTGTGAAACGCATGAATGCGTTGGATGGCGCTCATAGTGCAGATGGAGTACCTTTGGATGTGCAGGAGATTGTGGAGATTGATGAAATTTTGCCCACCAGTCCCAAGTGTAATCAGTTGCTGGTTAAATTGCTGCGCACCAAGGCTCCAGAAACTGAAGCTGCCAAGATAATAATGGCCACGGTATCCAAAGAGGAAGAAGAACAGCACAATGTGACCATGGATATGGGTAAGTTCGACCTTGTACAATTCCCAAAAGTAAGAATAAAATCAATTAAATGTATTTATTTTCTCTAATTATAGACGAAAATAACGCAGACTGCAATGTGGCTGCACAGATGCTGCTCTTTGATTACGACGACATGCAAATCTCCAATGACTACACACTTGCCATGACCTTCAGTCGTGCCAAATGCCCCAAGCAGCTGTGTATCCTGCCACCTTATATGACATCGGCTTCTTCCGATGTCAAGGAGGCCGGCTCCATTTGTGTGGTGTGCGCAGACGGTTGCATTGAAATCTACTCGCTAGCCGATTTCCAGGTGTCTTCTGTCATCGAGGAAGAGGGAGAACACTTTGAGGCTGTGGTATATTGTCGTAACTTGGACAGACTTTGCTGCTGTTCCCGACAGGGCGGCATGTTGTTCTATTCGCTCAACGACGGGGAAAACGATTCTGGCGATGAAATGCTGGAGATGGAGGAAGACTGCAGTACCACATTGACCCATGGAATGGATTTGAGCGTCACTGATGGTGTTCGCAATGTGGCTGGCAGTGACTCTGTCATGCCGGACGGAACAATATCCATCGATGTAGGCAACGAAGCCGCAGCAGGCACATCCAGTCAAAGCACACATGTGCAGACCTCACCGTCGACCATTTCCCTAATGGCCAACAATGCTAATCTGCTGGCTTATAAAACTGCTGACTTGACGCTCGAAGATTTGCGTGTTTTCTATGCACTGACACATTTCGATGATAAACTGACAGTGTATTCCGCTGAAGTGCCCAGTTGCTGGAATGATTTGGGTCAGGTTCAGAAGCAGCGAAAGCAATCGCAGAATATGAGACACGGAGGCGATGAGCGCGATTTCACACGCACTTGGCGACTGCACAACGATGCGTAAGTTTCACTCGCACTAAAAAAAATTCCTTAAGCTAATATTAAATATTGCATTTATCTATGTAGAACCACCTGGGACGAGCACATCATTGAGCTGAACTTGGCACAGCCAGTCTCGTTGGGACACATCGATTTGAAGTTTACTGTGTACCAGAAATGCACCAATCCAGCAGCCATACAGGTTACCCTGCTCAAGCAGAACACAAATGGCTTTGGTTACCGCATGAAGGGACCGCACGCCAGTTACAAACCCAACGTGATTGACGACAACATTGATCTCTCCTACAGTATGCAAAAGCGTAGCACATACCTGAATTATTAATCTATCCTTTCGACATTTTTCAGTTGCCAATGAGAACCCAGTGCTCAGCGAGGAATATTTATCGGCCCACAATGCCGAGGTGTTGGCCGGTCCCATCGAGCTCTCCTCATGCATTGATTTGTGTGACCAGGGAGGTACAGCCACTCTCACATCGCCGAAACTCTTCAAGACGCGCACTCGTAATTTCCTTTTGCATATCAAGACTGTATCAGATCCATCCAAGGAAGGACAGAACAAAACGAGAGGTATGTAAGAATTTAATTATATGGATGATTGCATAATTGTGCCGTTCCCTTGTTCGGTTCTTATGCTAGCTTAATAGCCAAAATACGTTTTTTTTTTAAGAAAACACGGTTTGTTTAAGACATCAAGAGTGAGACAACTCCAAATATATAATTATTTTTTGTTAGAGTATCTCGGAAAAGCATAAAATTTAAATAGTTATTTTTTTTTAATTTTTGTTTTTAATAGAAATGGTAATTAAATTTCAATTCTTAATTTCTACAATAAACGAATTGAAAATCACAATTACAGTCGAACTTCCCTAACTCGAATTACCATTACCCAAAGAAAAGCTTCGAGTTATGGAGATATTTGACTTATAGAGCTATTTTTCTTAAGTTTATTAATTTTACTGCCACTCATTTAGCTCAAGCTAGAGAGAAATTCGAGTTATAGAAGTTCGAGTTATAGAAGCTCAACTTTATTTATAATAAAAATTGATTATTTAATTGGACATATTCCAAAACACTAAGACAAGAAGATAAATAAAACTTTACTTTTAGTATGCTAGTAGTAGTATATGATTTTTTTTATTTGGCTAAAAAGACTTAAATTATTTTAATTTATATTTTGTACTTAAAAAATAATTGTTGCGTTCATTGAAATTTAGTACTTGTGGTGTAGTTAATCTCATATCTGAAATACCAAAATGAGATTAAATAAAACCTGTTTATCTTCGGAATGTATTTACTTCAAATCAATCAATCAAATCTGGCCAATTCGCAAAGATATAATAATGGAACATTGAACATTTGCAGCATATTCTGCGCGACACAAGAGTCAGCATCAAGTAGAAAATTGTGTTAGTCATACAAGAAACCCAAGTCCAAGAGTAACTCCTCTCTTGCTGGCCCAAGCAAATCAGTATTTTATGAAGACTGCAAAAATGAAGATAATTAAAGTCATGCAATCTCCCTTTTCAAATAAATGTACGCACAATTCCGAGCCAACACATGTTCAAGCAATTATCTTACCTAAGCATTCAGTGCGGTCACCGTCCGCTCCAAATGGTTCAGATGGTCAAAAGACTGGTCATAAGATAGGTAGTTTCCGCAGCTGCTGCTCATGTAACCACGTTGCAGTCAACGCATCTGCTTTAATTTTCTCTTTTGTTTGTTTACTGAAGGTTGCGAATGGCTGCACGAGATCTCGATAAGTGTGCGAGCTGTTAAGTCACACAGTCGCATCAGCAATGGACGCATTCAGCGTATTGCCATGCTGGATAGCAATGGACTCTTGGAACAACTCTTTCGGATTGCCAGCGATGTTGAATCGACGCCACTTACCAAAAACCTGGCTCTTGATGTGCTTAACTGGATTTGTTTTGTTCGCCTGAATCGCTTTCGTTCACCCAAATCGGAGCGCATCAAGGATCAGATAAACAAGCAAACGGCAGCAAATATCAATGATCTGTTGGCCCAGCAATTTGAGTGCATTTGCCTGGCCGAAAAGCATATCGAACAGCTCATCCGTAACTGCCTCATCTACAGTGAGCGTAGCACGGCGCATAAGTGCGTCAAACTAATGATCATGCTAAAGGAGTAAGTTTCACTACCATTTCTATGTGACTCGATCTTACTAAGTTTTTTATTTGCAGGGGCGTAGCCAATTTACCCGCTGAATTGCAGAAGCATGCAACATTGGATACGACCATCAAGACGGCAATTACCAATACGTTTTATGAGTTGCCTCAAGCACGCTGTGGCAGTGTGGTGCGCTGGTATACGATGCTTGCCTGCGCCACATCCACTGCTGAGTCACACAATAGCATATCTGAATATGCTATCAATTTGCTTAAAGACATTTCCAACGAAATTGATAAGCGTTGGGATCCCCACTGTGCCCTACTTAGCACACGATTCGGACTGTATGGATTTCCATTTGAACCGGAAATATTTGACTTTGACTTTCCCAATATCAATCGGCACGGCTCAAGTTCATCCGTAGCGCTCACAAATGTGATACGCAGCAGTGCCACTATTTTACCCGTCACCGGACTTGATATCAAGCGTCTCAGTTCAATAGGTGAGTGCTCATCGAATCATATTCGTAAGAAAACACTACTAATTACAATCTATATGCAGATGGGGTTGACTTTCGCACATTTCCTCATTTAATTCGTGGTAAGAGTATAAGCAATCAGTTACGAGGACTTCTGGAAGTGGTGCAGTTGCATTTTAATTGCGTTCAAGCGTCTGAAGCCACGCACATTGATAATATTGATAGCATGGTCAATGGAGCTGTCAATGTGGTTATTGAGGATGTGATGATGATGCCAAAGATGGTTGCAGCCAAAGGAAAGGATGACGAATTGGTGAGTAGAATGAGTTGGTTGAATGCTTGGAGCTTATACCAAAGTGTGCTATTATCAGGCCTATATAAAACCTTTCCTTTTCTTCAGCTGAGCGATCTGGTCAACGATGTCGAATGTCTGGTGGATGAGATGAAGGATAAAGATATTGTGACGGCTTTTAATTCTTTCGCAACGGTCAATGGCTTTAAGGATAAGGCTTGTACGTATCCTTTATATTATTTCCTTGCTGCTTGTTGCGTTTTTTCTAACCTTATTTAATAATCTTCGTTTTTAGCCGTCTCATCCTTAACTGATCTTGAACATGCATTAAAAGAGGAGGTAAAGAACGAGAAGGATGCGTTTATTGATAAGCTGAAGATTTCAAAGTTTTTGCCACAGATCACACTTTGGAACAGCTACATACAAAAGAAGTTTGGCATTAACGAAGAAAACTCATTTGATACTTTTGGAGATCTGGATAACTGGGAGAAGCCGGCATTAAAATCGTGCCTCGATGTGCTAACTGAAGAGACCTCACCATCGCAGACATCCGAGCAATCGCAACCAACTTCGCAAACGGGCGCCAATGAAAGTTCTCAGAACATTGTAGATGATGAATTGGAGCGAGAGAAAATCACCGAAAATTTGAGTGCCAATCCTTGTCCACCAATTGCTTGGCATAAGCTATTAACGCCACCGCCCAAGCTAATGATTGTCGTTGATCGCATGCACTCGGGTGCCCGTCGCTTTGTGGTGCTTGACTTTGGTCAACACATACTCCTAACGGATCTGGTGATACCCGCCTGCGAGGATCTGACCTCGCTAAACATTGACATTTGGTGCTTTGACGAGGAGACTGACTGCACGCGCCTAGTACAGGTCTCTGACATACAGACCAAGACACTGGTCCTGAGCGATATGCAACCGCCACCCATTTGTCGCTATTTGAAGCTGACAATCGTTGGTCGCATTGGCATGGCATCGACCAAATGTAAGGTGCCCCTGGGTAGCTTCTTTGGGCATCCAGTTGTATTGGAACACGATGGCTACGGCGATCAGTTGGTGCGATTTATCAAGCAGCCCGCCCAATCTCTCCAGGCACACCTCAAGTCGCTTAATGCACTGTACGAGGATGTGCATTGCCGCTATAGTTTGGCCAGCAGCAAATTGATGGAACTACTATCGCCTATGCGCAACAGCGAACTATCTAATGTCGCTCATCTGCAGGCCTTTATTAACAAGCAACGGGATGAGGAGCTCAGCTGTGGAATGGACAACAATAACAAGGTGGTTTCCCTGTATGACGAATGCATGCTCTTGCAATACCAAATCAATGTCATTCGAAATTTGGTGCTGCGTCTAGAGCGTGCAATATCACCGAAATCACATCGCACGCCTGCACCACCGAGTCCTGAGCTCATCGAGAAATCGCTACGCAGCGCATCGCGGGATAAGTTGCGTGTTCTGAGCCTCAGTTTAGTCGAGGTGCTGCTGCATTTTTCTATTGAGTATGGTATCAAGAATATACTGCCAGTGCATCAACGCTTCAATGTGGTGACGGCAAAGGCGCTGTTCAACTCTCTGGTTGTCTATGGCGATGCGCAGCTGCAGTTGGCGACATGTTCCCTATTGGTACGCATGTGTTGCTTTCAGCCGTGGTGGGGCGATTTTCTGGCCGACACATTCTGCAGCTTATTCTCGGCTCAAAATTGTAAAGCATTTCCACAAGATCGGTATATAAATGCAGTATTTTAATATTCTGAGTTATTAACTCTCAACTGTTTTGCAGCATCTTCTTTTTGCTGACATATTTGGGACGTCGGAGCATTGCTATGGGCGCTTGTCGTTCAATTGTAATTGATGCCGTTCTCAAGACGCTTGTAAAGTTACTGGCGCCAATTTCACCGCACTATAAATTCCAGTCGGAACAACCAAGCACATCAGCTAGCGCAGCTGAACGCAGTGCTGCCATGGGAAGCACTTCCGATCTCCAGCTCATCACTTGGTTGCTATTGTTCCTATCTGTTTGTCTGGATGACAACAATGATCGCAAGGATAAATGTGAGTAAATCTCCCATAGCAAATGGAAGCAGCATACAAACGAATTTCTTTATTTATCCATAGCGGCAGCGCGTTGGGATTTTATGAGCTGTGAAAGCGACTTTACAAAGACAAGGCCCAACAATACACCCAACAGTAAGCAGCTCCGATGCTTCAAAAAGCGAATCATTCAACAGAACAAATACTCTGTCCAGCCCTACACGGATTGGGGCAAGAAAATTTACATGATACAAAATGAGGTGAAGCATTTTTAGTTTACCTTTCGATGTTATTAAATAATTGACAAATGTAAATTTGTAGCACCCTGGCATATTCATGGAGCTGTCGACTAAATCAAAGGCCAGCGGTACGACCAAGGGAACGTCAACTAGTGGAAAAATCAATATGGTAGCTAATACCATATGCACGCCAAGTGTTGGCGCTAGTGGTAGCTCGGTTAAGGCCACAGGCACAGCCACAACATCGCCTAAACATCTGGATGGCTTGGGAGCCAGTGTCGATGGTGACAGTAACTTTGACAAGGGTTTGAAGGCATTGAGTATGGCGAACATCAAGGTGGTCATTCGAGGATTGTTCGCTCTGCTCCTGGAAATGGATTTTGACTGTAATATGGATCAGTTTCTACTAACGTGCAAGGTGATTGCGCGTCTCGTAGCTGCATGTCGACCGTCCGTGAGATTGTGCAAAATTGTGACGACAGCACAACTCGAGCAACTCATACGTCTGGCCGTCTGGAACGATCAGCAGCAGCCCTGGGCAGTGCATGCAATCACTTGTCTGTTGCAGGTAAATTAAGCAAACATTTTGAATGGAGGGAACTTAACTTTAACTTTTAACTACATATATATTTTAAAAAATCATAATTACAAGTCATTTGTTCTCTATTAAATTGGTAGCTTACATTTTTGTAAATCCGAAAATATTTATTAAATTAATCAAATACAATATTCTTTGTGTAGGACTTGTTGGATGCGGACAAACAATACAGGGATAATGATGCCACACCCACCAATGATGGAGCCCGTTCCATGGCCACGACAGCTGTGCAGGAGACTCGAGATCTTTTCAGTGATTATTCTTGTAAGTACCTAGTTAGAGATTGATTAGTATTCTTAAAAAAATAAAAAAAAAAAGGTTATGAAGCTCATTTCAAAAACCACATAAAAGGTCAGACAACTAGAAATGAAGTCTTTATATACATATAAATGTATTCATCTGGAGCCACATGCTTCCATTGTCTTCCTACTAAACATTAGTTTCGTCTTCTTTAAATTGTTGAATTTGATTTTATTTAATCACTGAAATTTTATAAAAAAAAAGAGGAATATATTCATAATAGTTAATTTGGCAAACCTAAATTTATGCCTCGACAATCGTTCGAGGGTGCATTTCCTGTTGTGACTTGCCTTGAAGCATGCACTATTTACCTTTGTTTGCTGCTAGCTGATGTAAACAAAATCAAAACCATTTCTCATCTTTTTAGCAACCTCCTCAACATCTGCCGCACAGGCTGTGTTATATATGCCGACAGCAAGTGAATTTTATCAGGAGGGTAAACAGAAATAAACTCAAATAAAACGACCCTTGGCATGGGCATCGATTCAATTGGATCTTGGTGTAAACTGAATGCTTAACGACATCACTTGAGATCTATTCGAACCGATGCTTTTGCATTTTAATATGAATTCTTGTATGCTTCCGAATTATTTATATATTATCTAATACTCTCGTAATCGTTGCAGCTGTTAAATATAATTACCTGCCCTCTCTGATCGAGTGCGAGGATACCGAATTCGACGACATGCTCAACGACATAGATATGATCGAGCGCACCAAACCATCTACTAAAAAGGAAAGGAATGCAATTTGCAAAAATACATTGAACTTCTTTTGTAAGTCCATATCTATTGCGATGGATAATCGTCTGGATGCTGGCTTGGAACTACATGTGGAGGCGCAGCTGAGACGCCTGACCAATCGCACATCGCTGGATTTGTACTCATCGTTGCCACTGGTGCTGACCAATGAGTTTGTGTCTGCACTACCAGAAGCTGCACACTGGCCAGAGTATCTGACGCAGTTGTGGTCGGGTCCAGATTACAGTGGTCGCAACACGTACATAATGCTTAAGAATGTTTTCGATTCCATACTGGCCGATCTACACTATGAGGATACGTGGGTGCATCTCGAGCAGGTGTTGCAAATGTGGCTAACACTCAACTGCGAGCTGGCCGATAAACCATACACATCTGGAATCACACAAACGGATATTCCTAAAATTCCATTTGGTGCCAATGCTGTGCAAGGTCTTCTGTTAGCTTTGGCTTGGCACAATGACATTAAGCTGCGGACTTGGTGTTTAGGCTTTCAGTGTCTATTCCTTGCTTGCAACTCGTTGCCCATTGGCGACGATGTCACCGACTGCACGCGCATTAATGAGGTCATTGTAAATGATGAAAACTTTGAGAAGATGCTGCTGCGCTTCTTCTCCGGCTATGGCATGAGCTCTTCAATAATTACAAATCGTTGTGTAAGTTAAACTTGTCTGCTTAACAATCGTATCAATCTCTATATAGCCATACATTTCTTTACAAACTATTTATCTTTGCCAGGCTGGACCCACCATCTGTAAGCACCTACACGAACTAATGCTGTGGCTTCATAGCAAGAACGAGACTAGCTGCAGTCTTATTCCGTGCAAGCGTCGGCTGAAGGACATACTCTTGCATGTTGTACTGCAATTGGTGCAGCCCGGTGGCGCCATTAGCAACCAGCAGGGTCCAATCGATGCTCAAAACCAGCTGGTACGCGATCTGCTTTTAATGCCCAACGACAAGGGTGATCTGAACATTGCCCTCAAGATTATCGAGAGTGTTTGTAAGTGGAACAATTGTTAGTGTTGCAACTCACAGCTTGAACTCTTTGGTATTTTAGCTTTTCTAGTCTTTAACAACATTTCCAATGGCGAGAAGCTCCAATGCCAGCGCGGTAATGAGAACAGCAATGCTGGCAACAACTTTAGCAACTTGTTTGCCAATGTCTTGGGCTCGGAGAATCCAACCAAACAGAACGCCAACATATGTGACAATTCGTTAATTATAAATTTACTCAAATTGTCCTCGCACATGGTTCTCACCGAGATGCCCAGGCAACCCAGCGTAAGTTGCGTATTTGCAATATTATTATTGCATTAATTGGCTCTTCTATACTGCAGGAGGTAACTATACCCGAGGAGGAGGAGCTGTCTAATCAAAGCCAAACGGATGAAACCAAAGCTGAGCAACTGAACACAGATGGACACCGCAGCAAAGTGCCCTGCATAGCGGATTGGGGTTCGTTTTTCTGATCAATTTGCAAACTTTACACCCTCTAATCATTCCCCACTTAGTGCTGCGACATTTTCCAATAATGAAACGTCTGTTTGGAGCACTCTCTCAATGCTCTACAAATACGTTTACTATGATGTCCTCGAGCTGTTTCTTTTCGCTCAAAACGAACATGGTACTGGATGAGCCGCAGACTGTTGCGGATGCCGTTTTCAGTTTGATGATCACTTTAAGTGAGAGGGCATCTAATCCACGACTGGTTGTGGCGCCCATTTGCCAATATCTTGAAGAGAGTAAGTCTCGACACATTATTGTGAGTTAGACTGTATTTAATGAATTGAATTCTTTGTTTTCTTGCAGCCACCATACAACGCAATGCCACATTGCCCCGTCTGCAATTATCGGAGCCATTTCTCTGGTACATTTCCAAGGTGTTGGAGGTGACTGCGGCTGTCCAGATATTTACTCAGTTGGGAGGCATACAAATAATCTGTCACAATTTGGTGCGGCTCAACAAAACGATTATCAACATGCAACCGGGATTGGTGAGTTTTCAAACGATCTATAAAGATATCCCCACTAAAAATATAGTGAAAATCCCAATTAAAATTAACCATCAACTGAGAGTGATAGTGAAGATTTTAATAATATATTTAGTGTTATCCAAAAGTGCATAAGCAACAGTAACAATTTACTGAAAGCTTCATATTTATTTTAAAATTTGTTAACCTTAGTGGAAAAAAAACTTGGTTTAAATTGATATGAAGAAAAATAGCTCAGATATAAATTAAACTAATAGTTTAAAAAGAATTTGGGGTTTGTTTACAGGCTCAGCTAACTACCAAACAAATGTGTAGTGCTGGAAAAACTCCAGTAATTTGTTTTTAGTTTGCTTACTCAACTGACTATTTTTTCTGATTTACAGATCTCGATGATTATGCAACACATGACGCGAAATACGCGCCTCAAGCTCAACAGCCATGTGAGCAATGCGAGTGCCTGCAAAAAGACAACGACAAGCGCAGGACCAGTGACAACAACAGCAGCGCAGCCATCGAGAAACAGCAGTGCTCAGTACGATGGACTGATCAATTTCGCGCCCTTCTCGCACATTGTATCGGAGAATGATGCGGCGCAAAGTGCCGAGATGCTAATATCAAATCCCAATGCCACACACAGGCGACCACGATCGCCAGCTTGGAGTTATATGTTCTATCCAAATGAGACGCACGTTGATTTAACCATTACGTTGCCCACGGCAATATTGCTGAAGGAGGTGCAGCTGGTGCCGCATACCTCAAGTCTAGCGTCTTGCCCCTCGGCCGTTGCATTGGAATTGTCCAGAGATTATGGTGTTGGCTCCATACCTGTTGGTGCTCCCATGGCCACAACGGGCCTCACCTGCATTCGTCTGAAGTTAGCCAAGGCAGAGGTGGCCACTAGCATTGTGCTGAGGCTTTACAAGTAAGTAACAACTTCGGATGACTATGCAACAATAATGAATAATGCAATAATCGTTGTTTGTTTTAGACCCAAAGACTGCGGGAATGTTGGACTAGTGCAGATTGCCGTGCTGGGTCAGACCATCTTTGGCAATCGCATGCAGGGACTTCGTGGACAAGGAGCCTTTGGAGATTCCTTCATCGCCTGCTCAACGCCTTTGCCCACGGCTGCGCTGTCAGCCATGGATGTCGATGCGATGCCGGAGGATGATGCGTTTGCCAAGACAAGCATTGGCTGGGTGCGCATACTCTCTCGCTGCTTTCATGTGGCTGCCTTGCAACCGGATAGCAAGCTATCTGATTTAATTGCCTCGTATCCGGCGGAATATCCCGGATTCTTGGAGGCCTGTTGCTCTCTGCTGAACATTATGCCCATGATACCGAGTCTGGCACAACAGCATCTTGAGACGATACTCATCAAGCTGGGTGCCTACAACCATGAGCTCAGTTTGCAGTTGTTGCGCACTCTGCTGTGGCATACAACACCACAGGGTGAGTTACACTTCAGCTCCTCCATTTAGTATATGAATCAACTAATATTTGTCCAATTGTTATTGCAGTGTTTAAGCTTTCCAGCGATGCGGTCTGCGATCTCATTTACCAAGTGGTTACCGGCTCCACGGAGCACATGCTGGACAAGCTGCGTGTTCTGCTGGACTGGATAATGCAGCTGCATGACAATTACAGCAAACAGGCGCGCTGCAACAATCCGCAAAGCGGATTTGTTAAAGTGATTGCCTCCATTTTGTGGCAGGTTCAGTTGCAACAACAGGTCCCCGATCTGTCGAACCTTATTACGCCGGCATTGTTTGAGACTTGTTATCAGTGGATTGCCGAATTGGAGCACGATGAGCCACTGAAGAGCAGCTTCGATTCGTTACTCTGTGCTCTCTGTTATATCAAATCCGAGCTTTTTAATCAGTTGCTGATGAAGTTGGGAGTAAAGTTGGAGCAACAGACGCGTGGTAAAACAGATGATAGCAAGGTGCAAAGCGGCAGTGCTTGGTTCCGTCGCGAGGGCAGTGAAAATCTCACCCAGCTGCTGCAACATCCGGCTTTCCTAAAGACGCTCGCTTTGGCTTGCCAGTCGCCGGTGGCCGTTTATCAGATGCTGGACTCGGGTCTGCCCAAGCTACTTGCACATGCCATCTTCGAGTACTGCACATATATGTTGCCCACCACGGAGAACCCTTCTATGGATGCAGCATCGACAGCCTGTTGCAGTAGTCAAGCAGCTGCTGCCGGGGATTCCATGCTCACGGACTTCGACAAAGCGGAAGCGAGTGGCGGAAGTGGCAGTCTGCCACTTCTGAGCTGCGCAAATGTGCCCAAGGTCTTGGACTTCTTCTCGGAATGCTGTGCCGAGGGTCCCATGCGCGACTGGCTGGGTACGTTGCAAGGCTCGATGTTTTGGAAGCCACTTCTGCAGCTGCTGTGCAACACGCACTTGGCTCAGTTCAGCAAAACTCTGCCCATGCAACAGTCATTCATACGTCTGGAACGGGCTACAATTAACTTCTTCACCCGTGTAAGCGCATGCCATCCAGCCAACCAGGAAGTGCTCACCTCGCTGCTCATTGGTGCCATCATTTGCAAGCCTCTGCGTTCAGCCGCTGGCAATCGACCCACGATATCCGGCTTTACAAGACAATTGGTGCTACAGCTGCTACTGGAGAACGAACACATTACTGTCTCTGTACGCAGCCAGCAGCCATTGCAACGTCGGGATACCTTGTCTGCCATCATGGGCGGATCTTGTGTGGGAGGTGCCAGCAACAGTTTGCCCGTCGCATCAGTCAACCATCATCCGGCAAAGCGGAGCAGCGCCCATCAAATGCTCTTTAGTGTGAACACAAACACAACCTGTCAGGAAATTATGCAGAACTGTGTCAGTGGTAAGCTAATCCAGTTGCAATTTTATTGTTATCAATCTTCACACATTTCATATCGATAATAATGCTTATTAAATTTAAAATAGGGTTATAGGAATAGATTTAAACAGTATTATTTACTACCATTGATGCCATGATCGATTGTATACATACATATCTATTATTTGTTTTTATATTTTTCTATTAATTTGCAAATTTTATTTTGTTAATTTCGTTCTTGATACCACAGTGTATAGTAACTTAGTGTATCAACAACCAACAGATCAGCGTACCGGCGAAGCTTCAGGCAGTGTTCCAGCTGCAGCAAAGACCAGCGACTGCAAGCTAGATAAATCGTGCTTCATAAACTTCAATAATATGGAAGCAGGGAGCATGGAGTTCCTCACCGTTGGCGCTGCGGTGGCGGCCAAGGACAAACGCATCAAGGATGCCAAAAATCAGGCTGCCGTGAATAAGGACAAGGAGACGCAGACCACGGCCTCGCAACTACTGCCCATCAGTGAGTGCAATTATCAGACGAGCATTAAAATCCACTTACTAATCCAATATGTTTACAGACACTTTCAATATTGAGGAATTTCTATTGCAAGCAGCGCATGCTGGCAATGGCAGTCAGCTGATCATAGCGGAGTATCCAGATATATTGCTGTCGGGAGATGCCACCATCTCACAAGTGCTGGCCACACTGCAGGATGCAGGACACTCGCTGTCTGCGCCCTGGCTCACCCTGAATCTGGTGCCGCAGTGCGCGTTGGGTGATGAAGCAGCCGAGTCGAAGAAAGTAAAGGCTGCTTGCACAGAGCCGCTGCCATCGCCCTTGCAGAGATTCTCTAGCAGTGGAGGACTATCGCTGTTAGCTCACTATTTGCCTACTGTGTATCCTGAACAAATGGGCCGCAAGGCCACTGCAGTAGCTACCGAGAAAGAGAAGAGTCCACCTCTCTCCGATTGGGTTAAGCTTGAGCCAAATGATGAGATCTATGAAGACCTAGAGGATACAATTTGTGAGCCGGCGGCCAAGCAGATTACTGTTAGTTCTGTGCCCCAACACTCCTTGGCCGCTTTTGGTTTGTTCCTACGCCTGCCTGCCTATTCGGATGTGCTGCTCAGGGACAAACAGCGTGCTCAGTGTCTTCTGCGTCTGGTTCTGGGCGTTACCGGCGATGGTGATGGCAGTTAGTACAGCATTATTATACAATAACATGATTTCCATTTTATATTTAACAATTCGTACTTATTTTCTATCGCAGATGATATCTACAGTCTATCGCTGGCTCCTTCGTTGCCCACGTTGCCCTTCGAGGTATTCCGTCAACTGTTGGACAGCGTGTCGTTATCCACTGATGACGGCGTTCTTCTGCGCCGTGTCGTCATTGAAGTCGGGGCCATGCACCTTGTGCTCAATTGTTTGGGAATCTTCTCACATCAGTCGCACAACAACCAAATTGGTGCAATGCTTAATGAGCCCACTTCCAGTGGCAACAGCAACACTACACTCCCCGGCAACAGCAATGCCAATGGAAACGGAAATGGTAATGGAAACGGTAATGGCAATGGAAATGGAAACAGCAGCGCCACAGGCGCCAAAAGTAATTCAACTGAAGAACCGCTGCCAAGTGCGACCATATCGGATGATAAGAGTCACATATACTGGGCAAAGGGCACTGGCTTTGGCACTGGATCCACGACCCAGTCATGGAACGTAGAACAAGCGCTCTTGCGCCAAAAGAGTGAAGAGGAGCATGTGGCGGTGTTGCTGCTGGTACTATCCAGTTATATCAATCCTGGAGATTGCATACCCAGCGATATGCAGGGAGAGGATATACTTGCCTTTCATGATGTGCGTGATGTGGCTGGTGAACTGCCGCCCATTTTCCAGACGCTGCTGCAGCAATCGTGTCTCATACCAGCGCTAAGCTCTTACCTGCGTAACGATTCAGTTTTAGACATTACACGACACATTCCTCTCTATCGGGCCATACTGAAGCTGCTGCGCGCTCTGTCGCTGTCCAAGAACTTGGTTTCGTTGCTGCAACCGTCGTCGAGTGCCAACGGGGAGTGTACACCACCAATTGTAGAGTTGCTGAAGAACATGAAGACCTGCGTGGATACCTATGCCAAACGTCTCAAGTAAGTCTTACAGGTTTTCGAAAAATGACCACTGCTAACGATTCCTTTCTCCTATGCACAGAGTCAACAAGAAGTCGAACATTAAAGGACAAACCCATCAGTTGACATTCAATATAGATGATGGCGATGACGAAGGCCTAGCGCTGCTCATACCGGATATACACGAGACCTGTGTTCTGGTACAGAAGACCACCGATGCCGATGCTCTGATTAATATGCTGCATACGCATGAAGATGGTATGGGCTCATTGGAGCGTCCGTTGAGCAAATCAGTTGAGCAGCGCTATCTGGAGTTATTGAAAAAGCGTCAGTTCGATACATACGACATGATTGTGGAGGCGGATAACAACAGCTTTCGCTTTGTGGTTGCGCATCATTTTGAAAAAATGGTGCGTCTAGCTGGCGATCGCTATCATCCATCGCGGGTCAAGAGATTGGCACAGGAAGCGGTCACGCTCTCCACCAGCTTGCCCCTGAGCTTTAGTAGTTCTGTATTTGTGCGCTGTGATACGGACAGATTGGACATAATGAAGGTGCGTAAAGTTGGTGAAATAAGTTTAAAAAAGTTGTAAGATGTAGTACAATTTAATGGCCTAAACATTAATTAAGGTTTCTTAAATAATTAGTTATTTTAATAATTATTTTTAATTAAAATTGCATTTACTATTAATTAATTCATAACTTTTCAGGTGCTCATCACCGGCCCGGCGGATACGCCATATGCAAATGGTTGTTTCGAGTTTGATGTCTTCTTTCCACCCGACTATCCCAACTTGCCGATGCTTATCAATTTGGAGACAACAGGTCGCCATTCGGTTCGCTTCAATCCCAACCTTTACAATGATGGAAAAGTGTGTCTGTCCGTGCTTAACACTTGGCATGGCAGACCCGAGGAGAAGTGGAATGCACAGACGTCCAGTTTTCTGCAGGTTCTCGTCTCCATACAGTCGTTGATATTGGTGCCCGAGCCGTACTTTAATGAGCCAGGCTTTGAACGCAGTAGGGGCACACCCAGCGGCACGAACTCGTCTCGCGAGTATAACAGCAACATCTATCAGGCGTGCGTGCGTTGGGCAATGTTGGAGCAGATACGCAATCCAAGTCCTTGCTTTACAGATGTAAGTTTTAACTTTTAAATGAGTTAATTCCTATTAAGATTGGTTTATTTCCAGGTCATACATAAGCACTTTTGGCTGAAGCGTGAGGAGATTTGCACACAAATTGAGGGCTGGATTGAGGAACTGAGCAAGCCACAGTATACGGAGCGTGCTAGTCGAACAATATCCTTTAACTCGATGGTTTTGCGTCGACACTATCGGCATCTGCGAGAGGAGCTGGCCAAGCTGAAGCCTCCTCGTGGTCTAGAGGATTTGGATGCACCATTTAATCCAGTGGCAACTCTGCCGCCCATGGATGTGTCCACAACAGCGGCAGCCACAGTAACAACAAATGCACAGGTGGGCACCGATGACACATTGGTGCCAGAGCTCAATCTGATGGTTGATAATGGTGATAGCAATTTGCCTCTATCAGCGGATTTCTATAAGGAGATGGAGAAGTCTGCAGCATTGCTGGCTGGCGACGAGGATGTGGTGGAAATTCTGAGTGATACGGAGAATGAGAGCAGCGTGTGGCAGGATAAGGAGGAGGATACACCATAAATTGCTCTTTGATGCCGCTTTCACGCACTAGACAGTTTTATTTATCTTTATAAGTTTTGTTTTATGCTCATTTGTTTTGTTTAATTTTTGTAAGAGAGACTGCAACTGCAACAGAACTTGGAGTGCTTTACATAAAGAAAACGTAATATTTAATGTTATTGATAACAAGAAAATGATCCTTTTGAAAAATGAGTTAAATAATATATAAATATATATGAAATACATATTAATCAAAATCACAAATATACACTCCTACACCAATGCGTGTTGAAAAGCCAACTTTTCACTATCATAAAAAACATACCCGACTCTATAAAAATCTACTATTGTATTGCAATTTTTATAAATGCTTCATCAAATGGATCTATCGGTATAACGAAATTAACCAATGTGTGTATAGCATAAAATATCAGAACTTTAACAACAACACCACCAAAACTAAATTAATGTGTATTAAACTATGTATTTAGAGATTTAGTTAAAGATTAACAAATGTGCAGAGTTACTTTTACAATTAAATACGAAATGCAAAATAAATTTTGTTTCTCCAAAATGCAGTTTTTTCAATACAGCTTCATAATTACAATAATAATGATCCCTAAAATCATGCTACACTTTTTTACGGTTAGCAGTGTTTCGTTTCCGTTTGCTGTCTTTGTTACACGCTCCATACATACTTATGTAGGTTACATTTGCGCCATTTCTGAATGGAATTGAGATGTTTACTTTGGAAAACTTAAATAATTGCATTTTTTGAAATTAAACTATTTTAGCTTATTGCGCGGATCTGGACTTAATTAGGTAAGGTCCATTTTTATATTTATACATATGTGTTTCAGAGTTTTCTTAATGAATTTCTTATTTTAATTGACATCAGTATTGACATTTTAAGTGTATATACCCAATTCCTGCATATATTTGACAAGGTTATATTAAATGTTCGAATTTTTGCCTTTTCCAGGCGTAGACAGCTTTGTGCGACATAACCTCGGACAATCTAACCTCGTATTCATATCGTAAATTTTTCGCAAACCACACTATGCAAACTTTGGGCTTTTACATCTCCGTTCTCCCCTGCCTACGCCCTTGATTACCAATAAAGCGAAAGATATACTTAGTTGTTATTGTTTAGCAAGCGGTATCTATATGGCCATCTTTCGACAGTTTTACAGCGCAGCACCCGACTACCTTGAAGCATTTTTATCTTTGGCTATTTTGATTACGAAGTCTAATAAAAGTAATATACGCAAAGACTAAAAGCTCTTACTTTCAATTGTTCCTACCCTAAGTATAGTACATATAATCATGAGTGTAATTCATCAAAGAATCCATCACTCTCTAAATCTCAATCGCTGCTCTCTTTGCTTCGTTTCTGACTACATATTGCTCTCAGAAGTGCGCTCGCACTCTAACTGTATATATTTAATTGAGCCCAATTCGACAGGCTTTCAGCAAAATCTTTCTTTACTTTGTCTGGTTTCTTTTCTCTTTGATCAGTCTCTTCCGAGCAGTCGGCAACAGCAGTTCACGGCGATTGTGAAACCGAAACTGAAACTGTGAGGATAACATTGTGCTTTAATTGTTTTATGCCAAGCATAAACCCACAAATTCGTTTATAATTATGGAGTTAAATAATGTTGCTATTGGCGATCGCCAAACTGTAAGTGATTATTGTATTTAAGCAATATATAAGTGAAATATATAAATATGCAGTTCCTTTAAGTGGTTTATGTAAGTGATGAATTTTCAAAGATAATCATCTTGCCAATTGCACTCAATTGAGATTCTCTACTTTGTTTCAAATCAGCTGATTGATTTTGATCAATATTCTTGTTTTCCCCAAGTAACTAATGCTACTTATGGCAAGTATCCCAAGTTATATTCTGAGAAGAGAAGATCAATTAATAAGCTATCGAGAGATTGCTTCCGGGGTGCTTTACTGTGCCAGCAATTATTGCCATTTGTCCCATATTTCAACAAGCAATTTATGCGGCTGATTTATTATCTCCACTCAGTACAGTATTTCGGTCTATAATTTATTACTTTATTAATAATGCAATCTATCAAGCTGTGATTCCTATGCCTGCATTACATAAATTGTTGCTAGTCTGATACTCACGCTCAATTAATCAGAATGCCGACACGAGTGCTAACGAGTTTGTGGGAAGTTTCAATAAAAACTCGGAGATCTCTGTAACAGTTTGTCCATAGATTAATGCTAATTAATGCAAGTATTAAATATTATATGTAGCTGCAAACAAAAAAAATCCACTTGCAGCCCTATAGAACGTGTAATTTTAGCATCAACACATTTTTTAATTAGCATAAGTAAATAAAAATTTGCATTGTGTGAACGTTTTAATACCCAATAAAAAATAATAAGATGGTGCTTATGAGTGTGACAGGTACAAGTGAGTTTCCATAGTCGAATGGATTTGGTGGTGTCTGTATGTTTGTCGGTTCATAAGATCTTCCATATTCTTATCTATTTTTAATATTAAATAAATATATAATATTATTAAATAAAATGTTAAGTAATTCAAAATTGGTTTAATATTTGTTTTTGCATTCTTTCTAACCACCCTAGAAATTTAATAAATTTTTGGAAAATATCAATCAAAAAATACAAATTAAAGAAAAATTATTATTAGGGTACAGAGAAGATCATAGTCTAGCTCACTCTACTCCGGATAGTAGAATAAATTAGCAGCTCATTAAATTTGTATAATCTTGCGATTTAGACTGACCCAGAGAAGTTCAATGAGCCGAGCAGCCGACAAACGCCCTTGGGCGCTGAACCACCGCCCAAAATCGAGAGATCCAAGCCGCAGTTGCTCTATGCCATCAACGAGAATCCTGGTAAGCGAACTCTCAATACCTCATATCGATCGGATCAATACTCTATATCTGTATCTTTATTATTGCAGTGTGGTATTTGAGCATATTTCTCGCGTTTCAACATTATCTGACAATGATTGGAGCGATTGTCTCGATACCATTCATATTGACGCCTGCTCTGTGCATGTCCGATGAGGATCCAAATCGTGGTATTATCATATCCACAATGATCTTTATTACCGGCATTGTGACATACTTTCAAGCCACGTGGGGCGTTCGATTGCCCATAGTTCAGGGAGGCACAATATCCTTTCTGGTGCCCACACTGGCCATTCTAGCGTTGCCTCAGTGGAAGTGTCCAGCTCAAGCTGATCTGGATGCCATGAATGTGACGGAACGCGAAGAGTTGTGGCAGATTCGGATGCGTGAACTGTCTGGAGCAATTGCGGTGTCAGCCATGGTGCAGGTCGTCTTGGGTTACACTGGACTTGTTGGAAAGATTTTGAAATATGTTACGCCCCTGACGATTGTGCCCACTGTCTCCTTGGTGGGACTCACACTCTTCGAGCACGCCGCGGATACGGCCTCCAAGCACTGGGGCATTGCCGTGGGGTGAGTATCAATTGAACACTTTTGACCATTCATACTGCACACTGGTTTCAAATCTAATATTGTTGGCAAAAATACACTTTTCTTACAGATATAAAGGAATATATACCTAGCTCAGAAAACACTCCAGCGGAGTTAAAAATTCCTGTAATATAATGCAGTTTAAAGTTCAACATGTTAGCTTATATCCTGGAAACAATAGATAGAGGTGTCAAGCAAGCTTTTTAGTGGTTTCATTCGCATTGTATGCCGTGCGAACCCAGAGCCTTCGGCAAGAGCCGAACGCTCTTTTCAGTAAAAACCCAGAGCTGCAAAACGTTGCTGAGAGAGCGTACACGAAAAACGTTCAGTCTCTCTCGCTCATTATCGTTGTTACTTATTTAGAACATAGAATATTTCTATTACATAGTTTTAGGCAGTTGTACTGCTTAGGGACGTTAATCCGTCATTACGAGCCTAAAAAGAAAAAACAATTTATTAGCTCATACTATACTAAAACAAAAAATATATTCATTTCTCAGTTGATACAACAAGTATCAGATTTATCAATTTATAGGCCTTTACCGCAATTTTCGAATTTATGTTTTAAATTTAAAATTTAGTACCATCTTAAATTTTGTGTGTGCAATGAGTAGTTTCATTTCCAATTCATATCTTTTTTCTCACAGCACCACAGGCATGCTGACACTTTTCTCTCAAATCATGTGCGACGTAACGATCCCGGTAATTGCCTATCGCAAGGGCCACGGACTGGAGGTGCGTCAGTTTCAGCTGTTTCGCTTATTCCCCGTGCTGCTGACCATCATAATAATGTGGGGACTGTGTGGAATTCTCACAGCCACCGATGTGTTCCCGCCATCGCATCCGTCTCGCACCGATGTGCGCCTCAATGTGCTGACCAGTGCCAAGTGGTTCTATGTGCCGTATCCCTTCCAGTTTGGATTGCCTTCAGTGACGTTGTCCGGGGTGCTGGGCATGCTCGCCGGAGTGCTGGCCTGCACGGTTGAGTCCTTGAGCTATTATCCCACAGTTTCGCAAATGTCGGGAGCCCAGCCGCCTCCGCTGCATGCCATTAACCGGGGAATCGGCACTGAGGGTCTTGGCACGGTGCTGGCCGGTCTTTGGGGCGCCGGAAATGGCACAAATACTTTCGGCGAAAATGTGGGCGCCATTGGAGTGACCAAGGTAAGAAGTCAAATATTTTTATACCCGTTACTTAAAAAATAAGTAAAGGGGTGTATTGTATCTTATAAAAAAAACCTCTTTACGAGGTAAAAGTCTAGTGACGAAATCATTTTCATGCACCAAAATTTCTGATATCCAATTTTGTGACGAATAATATTAAGGTTTACTTATAAATTACTAAAAAAAAATATTGTCACTCGGCACATTGCGCTAATTTCTTCATATCTAATAAATATTTATTTTTTGCGCAGTGCCGAGTGACAATATTTTTTTTTAGTAATTTATAAGTAAACCTTAATATTATTCGTCACAAAATTGGATATCAGAAATTTTGGTGCATGAAAATGATTTCGTCACTAGACTTTTACCTCGTAAAGAGGTTTTTTTTATAAGATATCAGAAATTTTGGAGTAATATATCAGAAATTTTGAGAATTGCAATATTTGTTGACGGTACAACTTTGTCAAAAGGTGTTTATTGTTTGTACAAGCAAAAACAAACTGTCTGGCAACACTAGTTCCTTTTACAAACATACATGCAAAATTAGAAAAAATCATTACTAGCGTTTTCTCAAAATCGCCAAAATGTAGGAAAAAATGCCTTATTTCACCTGTAGCTGTTTACCTTTTAACTTAAAAAAGTTCAAAGTATGTCTAACAGCCCTTTGAAATACCTTTTCAACGATATATAGATCACATCTGTAGCTTTTATCGCTTGGATGCTATGGGGGTTTCAATTTTAGCGTTTTTTAGCGATTTCCCGCTACACTAGCGATTTTTCGAAAAAGTCGTAAAACAAACGTTTCTATATTTTGATTATAAAATGATTTATCTGCCGCTAAAAGAATTCACCACTTGCAAGCAGTTTATTTCCGCATTACGCTGCAAGCAGTGTACATACTGCATATGTACAAGCAGTAGTGTAAAGGTAAAAGGTATATTCAGTTAATATGTAATATCTTGCCCAAACGAATTTTGACAGATATGTGTTATATGTCAAAAGACGCGGAATAAAATTGCCTATAACATATAACATATTTTTAAGTGATTTGATGTGTAGATTTTTCTTAAATCGCTAAAATGTGGGAAAAAATACCTTATTTCACCTGTAGCTGTTTACCTTTTTACTTAAAAAAAAAACTTTGAAGGTATGACTAAAAGCCCTTCAAAATACCTTTTCAACGATGTATATATCACATCTGTAGCTTCTATCGTTTGGATGCTATAGGGGTTTCAATTTTAGCGGTTTTTAGCGATTTCCCGCTAAACTAGCGATTTTTCGAAAAAGTCGTAGAACAAACGTTTCTATATTTTTGGGCGGGAACAAGTCCTCATTCAAACTTTTAAGCTAAATTAACGATTTGATCCAAACAAACAAACAAACAGACAAACAGACAAACAGACAAACAGACAAACTGACTTTTCATCTCATTTTCGGAAGGCCACTAAAAATTTCAAAATTAATTATCTTTTGAACCAGTGGTCGGATTTTGAGGATCGAGGTGTCATTCGACGCGTATTTTTCATTAGAATAGTAAAAAAATATAAAAAAATTCAGAAAGGCTCCAACGGCCCCATTTGCTCCAATCATTTAAATTTTGCCCCTCCCACTTACACCTGTTTATCTCACGAACCAGGTGAGTTTTCAAAAGTCTTAGTATGCACATTTGTAAGTTTTATTGATACCTTTCGATCGGTATATAACTCGACCTGATCGGACAGTCATAGCAAATTTTCCATTCTTCCTGTGTATATATGCTAGTCGCCTTTCGCACCCTTCGTGCTGCTTTCGTCACTAGCGCGGACTGCCGTCCGCAGTGATTCGTTGCAATGTATGTAACAGGGAGAAGGAAGCATCTCCGACCCAACAGCCGAGATGATGTAGCCAAGTCCGACTATCCGTCCTTCTACCCGTCCGTGTGAGATCCTAGATCTCAGAGACTATCAGAGCTAGAGCGACCAAATTTGGCATACAGACTTCTATAAACCCCACGCAGATCAAGTTTGTTTTAAATTTCTGCCCCGCCCCTTTCCGCCTCCGTAAATCGCAAAAAGCCACCACACGCACAGTTTTCAAGATACTAGAATTTTTTTACTAATTAACGTTAACTACTATTTTTACCTATCATCCTTCTAAATCGAAGCAAGATCGGACAAATAGAAAGGTGGTAATGTGGTGGTGGGCTAAAAGATGCAATAAAAAATATTTTAAATTTATTTAAATAAGTAACGGATATCCGATAGTCTGGAGCTCGACTATAGCCTTTCCCACTTGTTATTTTTTTTTTAACTCAAGCCATTAAATTAGAAAATCGCCTTAAATAACTAAGGCAATTTGAATTAATTTAAGAATTGTTTTTCTCAATCTATAAAACGTTAGCCGTGAATTTTCTAAAATGTGTGCAGAAGAATCTAAATTCTATGGATACACAAAGATGGAATCAGCCTTAATTTTAAGAAAACTATATATTTAAGAGAAAATAATCCTCATAATATTTTACTGAGTGTAATTCTTTGTATGTTTACCAAAATTTTTTCCTTTTATCTTAAATTTGTACGCCTATTTTTTAAAATGTAGAAATCAATATTTTTGACTATGGATAATATCTGTTATGCTTTACCTTCCCTTACAGATCGGCTCCAGGCGTGTGATTCAGTGGGCTGCCGTGATAATGGTACTACAGGGAGTTATTGGAAAGTTTGGTGCTATTTTCATTCTAATTCCCGATTCGGTGGTGGGGGGCATCTTCTGTGTCATGTTCGGCATGATCATTGCGTTTGGTCTGTCCACACTGCAGTACGTGGACTTGCGATCTGCAAGGAACCTGTATATACTCGGTCTATCCATATTTTTCCCCATGGTTTTGTGTCCTTGGATGCAACAAAATCCAGGTGCCATCAACACGGGCAATGAAACCGTCGATTCCACATTGACAGTGCTGCTGGGCACGACTATTTTGGTTGGAGGTTTCCTGGGCTGCTTCCTGGATAACATAATACCTGGTAAGTTGTTCACAGCTCAAATTAAAATTAATTTATTATTGAAATGTGCTCGTAATATTAACAATAGGTACGCCCGCGGAACGTGGACTTATCGAGTGGGCAAATGAGATGCCGCTGGGCGATGATAATGTCAACGATGGCACCGCCACAGATTTCGATTTTCCATACGGCATGAATGCCATACGAAGCTGGAAGTGGACATATTATGTGCCCTTCATGCCCACCTACAAGCTAAAGAAACAGAGCTAGATGTCCCACTTGGGATTAGTTGCATTCCATAAGTCGAAGGGGATACATCCCAATGAACATAACAATTCTAAAGGTTGATTGTTAATTATTTCTATTATTACTGGCTATTCGTACTTATCCATTGTTGTCAGCGTTTTTATAGTACTCAATAAAACTAAAATTTGTTACAGATAATTAGAAATAAAATATAGTTAATTTAATGACTCATAAGTGTTGTTTATTGACATATTTTTAACATTTGTATTCTCATGTTCTATTGTTACATTTTCGAACTTTGATTTTTCTACACACTAGACTGTAAATTCGCTTATTGACATTGCTATATCCGAATCTTTCGTTCACGTTACGCATATCATCTATTATTTTGCAATAACATCAATAGTTCTAGTAAACGAAAGAAAATTTTATAAATATTTCATTATCGCATACTTGAAAATTTCAAAGAATCGTTCAGTTCTGTGTATTGTAAAAAATGTTGTTAAAATTATTGATAAAATTTTAACGCATTTTTCGGCGCGAGATTCTTAAAAATATCATATAAAATATCTCTGAAACATTTGTTAAAAAACTAACACTTTTGCCACTATCATTTGTATCTCTTCTTCTCTCTCTCTCTCTCAATCTATCTATCCATCATTCTGTCTCTGCTTTCACCAGCTTACTAATTAAATCAACTTTATGACTAGGACTAAATCTAAAAACGCCGAAGGAACCAAGGCACAATTATTTGAAAATCGCATTATCGATCGAAATGATGGTCGATCTTGAGCCATCATTGGATCATTGAACTACGGTTTCTCATTGCTGAAACTTCAGTATATCAGTATATAGATATCAGATTTTGGTAATGGTACAACTACAACTACGATCAGGGCTCAGTGGCTGCCTGCACTATGATTAAACTTTGGCTATGTAAAAAAATATCTGAAATTAGTTACTTCTAAATGTGCTCGGCTCGTGTGTATCTATGTATCTTTGGCAGGTTATCTAGAACCGATGCTGACTATGATGATGGGTCTGTGCGGGCTGCAGCAGCTTCTTGATGCCACCGCTGCTGGCACGCGAGGATGAGGCCGAGGCCGACGAGGAGGCAGTCGTGTTGGGTGGCGTGCTCATGGCCGAGGCATGAAGCGCCTTCTTGCGCTTGGAGTAATAGCAGAAGATGCAGAAGCCGTTCTGCGGTGTGGAACATCAAATATTTGTGGGACTGCGCGTGGCCGACGAGGTGCGATAACGAGATCCCGACCTGAAAGATTTTAAGCCAATGAAAAATTAAATTTAAAAAAACTGAATATTATATTTTTATTATCACACAAATTTGTTTTGCATTGGTAGGCGGGGTAACTATTTGACCCTTTAGTACCTAATTCACTAAGAATATAAAATTCTCCAGAGCAAACATTGCCTTTTGAAGCGAAATAATTTGTTTGTGCAAAACAAAAATTAGGGAACTAGAGGGTTAATAAAATGACTGCACTTTTTCGCAGCTCGACTATATAAACAAAGATTAATAATTATTAAATTTAGTTCAAATATTTTTATGTAATCCAGAGAATGGTTTTGTTTTGAAATTCAACTAAGTCCTACATTAATGGGGGAACCAGTTTAGACGGTTTAAAAAATCGATTTTTTCTTATAGCATAAATTGTTGGTACAACTATTGAAGAATATGTTGCTTAAGTTTCAAAACGAAATTCCGAGTAGTTTTGAAGATATGAGCACCTGACGAATCGATCTAAAAATTTGTGTGAATATTCTTTATTCAATTACAAAGAATATGAACCACCCTTTGGAATGATATTATTAAGTAATATATTTTTTTATGTAAGAAAGGAAATTTTGTTCAAACACGCCAAAAAAACTCAAATTATAACTTTTTTGGCCAAAGTGTGGTTCACATGCTTAGAAATTAATGGTGTCGGATCAAAACTGCGGCCCGCAAGTAGTCAACCTTGATTTGGACACCAGCCTCTAACTGGAAATGTAGTTCAAAGTATGGATAAGCTATTTTGATTATTCTTTCACAAAAAGCCTCGAATTTCGGCCTCCTAAATTGGTTTGCCCCCTTAAATATGGATGATTCACTGATGAGGGAGGGGAGGTTGGAGAGGGCAGCACTTTCACTCACCGCGAGATGCTGGAGGTGGAGGTGTAATCCCGCACAGGAGTGCGAGCTTCGCGTCTGTGGTAGCTGCCGCCTGCGCTGCTGCTGCTGGTGGTGATGTTGGTGCCGGTGGTTGGGGGTTCCAGCAGCGACATGGTGCGGTGATCGTACGGTCGAATGGAGCGACGTCCCAGTGTCGCATAGCCGTCCAGGTGAGTGCTGCCCGTGGCGATGCTGCCGCTGGCGCTGCCCGAGGCCAATGTGCCATTCAAAGTGTACGAGGAGCGACGCTTGGGATTGTAGGTGTTGTAGTAGCCATTGGTGGCCGTGCTGGGACTGGAGCTGGACGAGCTCTTGTACCGCATGGGCACGGCATGGGAGCTGTAATCGTGCGTCTCATACCGCTTGCCCAGGAACGATGGCGACGTGTTGCGAATGTCGTTGAGACTCTTGCGGGGCTTACTCGTAGCTCCTGCTCCTGAGCTGGAGTAGTCCAGTGCCGAGCGGTAGACGGGCGGCTTGAGCTCCGTGCCCACGGGACTCAGTTTCAGTGGTCGGAAGAACTGCTGGGCAATGTCCGGCGAATGACCTCTGGGCTCCGGCTCCGAGGCATGCAGCTTCTGGCTGGAGCGCGCCTTCACTGCCGCATGCTGCTCCCGGTAGTAATCGCGCACTGCGGACGGACCCACAATGCTGCTGGTGCGCCGCGGCTTCTGCTCGTTGAAGCGGCTGTAGAAGCTGCGCCGCTTGATGCGATCGATGACACTCTCGTTGGGATCGGAGCTCTCCGAGCAGCGGGTGGGCGAGGACAGCTGGGAGGCGCGCGACAGACGCGACACTGTCGGCGAGGGCGTGGCATGCAGCATGTAGTTGTCCTCGGAGCATATGGACCAGTTGTCAAAGTACAACTCCGGCTCCTCGGTCGGCGACATGAAGGTCGATGTCGAGGCACAGTCATCCTGATAGCTACGCGAATCCGACGAGTAGTTGGCAATGTTCTCAAATGATGGAGTCAACAGATTGTTGCGATTGATCTCATGGGCCGACGAGGTGCGATATCCGGATGTCTGGGAGCTGCAGTTGTTGTTGGTGTTGATCGAGTTGTTGTTGGTGGCATTGTCCATGGACTGCTGACTGGAGCTGTTGTTGGAGGAGGCGCTCTTCACGGCGCCCGGATACGGCGGCAGATTCGAGTACAACCCATTGCCATTCAACAGAGCGGGATTTGTCTTTGCCCCACGGTAGCTGCTGCCACTGGTGTTGGTTGTCGTGGTCGTGGTTGTTGCTAGAGATGCTGCTGCTCCACTGACACTGCTCAGGTCCAGCATGAGACCCTTGCGCTTCTCCTTGTTGCTGGTTGCTGTCGCTGTTGTTGTTGTTGTCGCTGTTGTTGTTGCTGCTGCTCCTTGATGCTGCATGCACTCCGGACACACAGTCTCGCAGTTGCAGTTCACCTCCTCGGCGGGCATGGGACTGGCCTTCGCCTTGGCCACATTCTGGTAGATGGGCGATGTGGGCAGCTCCTCCTCCTCCTGGCGCACCTCGCGCTCAATGTTGCTGGTGGAGCGCGTGTTGCGCACGCGTCTCTGCTCGCTGCTCTCCCGGTCAAAGCGTCGCAGGAGTCCGCCGAACATCTTGTTGACAGCGCCACTTTGTTTGCCACTGCCTCCACCTCCACCGCCACTGGCTGTGTCGTGGTCATGGTCAGAGGCATGCAACTGCTCCACGCTGGCGGATCGCTTGGGACTCCTGCTCGAGGCTGCTTCAGGCTGTGCGGCACGTGGCACGGATCGCTCTCGCAGAGATCGCAGCATGCTGTCAAAGCGCGATCGCTTGTCCCCGCGCTTGTCCTCCTCCATGGAGCCCTTCTCCGCCGCCTCCAGGGATTTCTTTTTGCGCATCAGCGTTGCCGTTGTGGACTTCTCCGGTGAACTGTGCTCCTCCGGCGATCCTTGCTTATGGGTGCACACCAGTGCGCTACTGCTGGGATGGGGCGTGGCAAGTTTCTTCTCCTTGCTCATGGCCGAGTCGCGTAGCTTCTCAAACTTCTGGCCGATGGCATAGAGCAATCCCTTGCTGGTCTTCTTCTCCGGAGATTTCTCCTTTGCTTTGATCACCGGACTCGACTCCTTGGAGCTCTCCGCTGGCGTTGTTGTTGTGGTTGTGGGCGTCGTTGTGGGCGGGGTCACGGGTGTGGGTGGCACCAACTTGGATTTCTTGGACA
Organism: Drosophila limbata; assembly: GCA_963924055.1. NCBI lineage: Eukaryota > Metazoa > Arthropoda > Insecta > Diptera > Drosophilidae > Drosophila > Drosophila limbata. Next base: position 8,659,957 of record OZ001352.1, read on the forward strand.
CTTTAATCACCTTCTTCAGGGTCGTCGGACGTGATTCCGTCGCGTCTTTTTCTATGCCTGAAAACGATTTCTCCTCCGACGTAGACTTGGAGCTGGATGCAGAGGTGGATGCCGTCTCGGCTATGCTCGGTATTGCCACGCCGCTGCGTGTTATCTTCCGCAGATCCTTGGGCATGGCCAACTTGGTGGCCGGATAGCTCTTCGGGCGCATCAGACGGCTCTCTCGGGGAGCCGAGTCCACAGGCGCCTCCGCTGCAGTTGTGGCCAATTTACTGGCTGGAGCTGTCGTCTCCGGCAACGGCAACTCCGCATTGGCCTTGAGACTTAGAGCCAGATCTTTCATGGGATAGGATTTGGGACGCTTCAGTTTGGTTTCCTTCGGCGCTGGCAGCTCGTTGGCTTGGGCTTCCGCTGGCTGAGATGTGTTGGCTTCGTCGGTTGCCTTCTTGGTTACCTTCTTCACCTTGCGCACAAGTGTCGTTGTTGTGGTTGGCATTGGCTTAATGGCTTCCGCCTCATTGCTGGCTTCCTTCGACTTGATCTTTTTCAACTTCTTGATGGTGGACGTTTCCTCGGACTTCTCCTCAGCTGCCAGGTCGTGCTCGGTTTGGGTGCGAGCCGCGGACAGCAGCTGCAGTTCCTGCAATATTTTGTTGGCCAACTCATGTTTGCCCAGCTCGGTGTCGACCTCACGGGCACGTGACTGGCTGCGTTGTCTCTTCTCCAGCTGCTCTGCACTGGATTGGATTGGATCCCGTTCCGTGCTCTTATTGCGGGCATGATTCGCTTCCGTTTCGGCCTCCATGCTGGGTGCATCGCTGGGCTTTTCCCGTATCTCGCGGAGCACACTCTCTCTCGGCTCGTCGAAGAAGTCGGGCCGGAGGAAGCGTGAGATTCGGCTTTGCGAGGAGCGTCTACGCAAGGAGCTGCTGCTGTCGGCCACGCCCACACTGGCCACTTGTGGTTGCGCCGGTTGTTGTGGCGGTGGCGACAGGTAGCCACTTGGTGGACGCCCCAAGGCAGCGCTATAACGCTTCTCCGGCAACTCTTTGGCATTGCCACTCCCATTCCCATTGCTGGACTTGCTCAAATAGGGAGAATAGTATTTATACTTGTCGCTAATGTCGCTGGTGTAGTTGCTGCTGCACAGCGAGGATTTGCCGTAGTCATCACGGCACACGCTGCTGCTGCGACTCTTGCTGGCCAACTTGGTGGCAGTCGCCTCCGCTCCTGCTCCTGGTCCCTGGCTGGGTGCTCGACTCAGGCTGCGTCGATAGATGGCCGTGCTGGCCGCTGTTGTCTTCGGAGCATCCGTTAGAGTCTTTGGCTTGACCTCCTCCTCCGGCTGCTCCGGCAGGTAGCCACGCCCACTGCTCTGACTCCGTTTGTAGACCTTGATGGCGGGCGTATTGCTGGCAGCTCCGCTTTGGACGCTCAGCGTGCGGGACAATTTACGGGCCTGCGTTGGCGGCAGCTTGGCCAGCAGCTGCTCCTGGAAGCACTTGGGCAGACCCGGCGTTATGCTGGACAATGTTTCGAGATCCTTTTTGCTCAGACGCAGGCGGGACAAATCCAAGTCGGCCAGATCCAGTGGCTCCTCGGCAGTGGCATCTGCTGGGCTGACAGTGGTGGCTTTCTCCCCAGTGATCTCCTGATCGGATCTAAGCTTACTGCCCTTGGCGTGGTGGCCTGGGAATTATAACAGAGGTAACAGGGTATGACAATGAGTAACTTTCGTCCTGGCGACAAACAACACTCGGCGACAGGAGTGAGAAGTTGAAATGCTGTGGGGCCAAATTGCAAGCTACTTACTTGGAAGCTGTCACAATTGTGTCTTACATCCTACTCCGTACCTGTGATCCTGGCGAGAGGCACCTGGAAACGTTTTGTATTTTGTTTGCAACCAAAAGAACTTTGCACACTCGGTTCGGTCTAGATTCTAGAGTAACTTAGCGGGGGAACGGGCGGGGTTAACTCGAGGTTAAAGCGATTAGAGAGTCAATAAATCAATCTATATACAACTAACAACAACAATAACAATATCGTTCCAATCAATATCAATATCAATCGCAATTATAATTATGATTAGCTCACGTGCAGGAGAACATATAACAAGTAAATAACAATTTTTAGTTTTTATTTTATGGAATGTATTTCTTGTCTTTTTTTTAAGTTTGTATTCATAAAGTAGTTAGTGTTAAATTGTATAAAAAATATATATTGCTTAATTTTAAATACTTCAAAAAGAGGTTTCATCTTAGCTTCGGTAAATGACTTGAAATTGATATCAATCCCTGTTGAATTAGTTTAAATCAAACTCAAATTGAGCACAAGAATATAAATAATTAAAATTCTTTAAAATTAATTTTAAATCACAATAAGTATCAAGTGTGTGTGTGAGTGTGTGTGTTAACATTCAATTCTTAATCGATTCTACTTAAAAAATGGTGCAACGAATTTGAGAATTTTTATTTGTTTCATTAATTTATTGAATTTATGATAAGAGTTTAACAATTTAGTAAACAGAAATTTCTACTCAAGTTTGTTGCCAAGTTAACTGGCAAACAGGTGAATTCAAATGGAACATTTAACAGATATGTATGTAAAATATGCAATTTGGAAACATAAGCGTTAATTAATTGCCACACAAAAACAGCAACAGCTTGGCAGCATTTTGCATCCTGCATCCTGTGTCTTCGTCCTGCATCGCATCTTTTTATGACTTCTTGAGGTTTCTTGTGGTTGTGATTGTGGCTGTCGTGGTGCTAATAGCTTTGGCTTGAGTCTTGAGTGGTGCTGCGGCTGCTCTGGCATCCAGTTTGATCTGGGTTAATTGCGGCACTGTGGCAACGGAGACTTTTGTTGATGCTGATGCTGTTACGGCCGTTGCAAGTAAGCCCGGTTGCAGTTGCAAATTGGAATGGAACGGACTCTTGTTAATGGTTATAACATGCTTAGTGGGCGTGGTAGTTGTTAATGATAAACCAACTGTGAACGAAATAAGCATGAAATGTGTAAACGGCCAACAAAACTTACAAATTACAAATAAACAATAAACAATTTAACAAAATAACAATTTAACAACAACATATTCTGAAGAGATAAATATAAAGGTTTTATGTGAGAATGAAAATTGCAAAGTGTTTAAGGTTAAGGAGTAGAGCAGCTTAAGGTTTGTGTTGTTTTTTTGTTGTTGTTGCTGATGATGATAAAAAAATATGTTTGCGCTTCAGTAATGACAACAATTAGTAGCTGAACATTTTTTGTACATTATCGTATTCAAAGTTTTGGACATTTTTATTAAGATTTTGTTATAGTTTCTTCTTAGCTTTGCTATAATTATTTAGACAGCCATTTTCCGTTTATCGATGAGAGTAAACTCATAATAATAATTATTATTGTATTATTATTTTAAATATTTTGTACAAATTCATATTTAATACAATTATATGTATTCTTGTTGATTAAAAATAGCCCAGAACTCAGAAACTTGTTTTTGGTTTTGATTTTCGTATGTTTGTGCCAAGTTAGTTATTGTCGTTGTCGTTTTTGTTGTTGTTGTGTTTGTGATTGCGTGATTGATCAGCTTAAACACAGCATTAAACAGCATGGACAAAATAAACTACATCGATAAGCTTCAAATGCATGTGTATGCTTATGTAAATGTGTGTGTGTGTGTTTGTGTGTGCTTAGTGGTGTTATAAATTAATTTCTTGTACAACACAAATTTGGTTTAATAATTATTAAACTAAAAAAAAACATGAACAAGAACTTTGAAACTCAAACAACTTGCTTGGTTAGCGTTTTTCCATAATCATTATTATATTTGTTTTTACTTTTTATTTTTCTGTGTGTGTTTTTTAATGATAAAAAATGTTTGTAAAAACTAAAACAAATTTAAGGTAGCGGGGCCATTTGCAAAACTGTACAACAATAATTGAAATATTATGTAGGTATATAAGTATATTCAAAAAAATTCTTTTGGTTGCCAAACAAATTGTAATTCGAAATAAAATAACCATTGTTTGTTTTCATTTTGCCATCTTTTTTTTAACGTTCTTTTTGAAATTATTAAAACAAAAGTGGTTCGCTTTATTGTCATCAAAATTGTTCTCACTGTAAAATGTAATAAAATGATTTATGAATTAAATTTGTTCACTTTGCCGCTTGGGTTTATTGCATTGTTATTAAGATTAAGTACATTTTCTTGTTTATTTCTTTGTTTGTAATCAGAATTTGTTGTTTTCCATTTGTTTAACAATTTTTAATAACATACGAGTAAATGTAACTAATATTTTATGTGTTTTCGCCAACTTCAATTGTTCCTGTTTTATTTTTTGTCGATCTGAAACATATCGAGTTTGTTGTCGTGGCCAAGCTAAAGTTCTATTTATGTAAATAAACTAATATAACTGCGCAGATATTCAAAACTTTGAATACGATTTGATTTCACTTGATTTGACAATTTTTCTATCATCATTGCAATATTACATAACATTTTAATGCTAAATAAATAAAACTTGTTAAGCAAATTATGAAGAAAAAAATAATAATTGTATATGTTAAAATTAAAATAAAAACAGATTGATAAATAAATAATAAATTGTGCAAATATTAAAAAGAGAACAATTAGAGGCACATTTAACTGAGTCGGTTGGTTTGGGTTCTTTGGGCTACGAGAGCTAGAATATGTCTCTAAAAAGAGGTATACAGCAAAACATAATCAAATATACATTTATATATATAAGATGTATATATATTGTAAATTGTAAAGCGGCAGCAGCATTAAATGTTAACAACAAAAGTTATTGTGCTCTAGGACAAATAGCATAGATAGATAGATAGACAGATAGATAGATAGATAGATAGGTGGACAGATAAATAGATAGATAGATAGATAAAGTACTATTTTCGATAGATTCTCGTTTTATTAAGAAGGATATGCTAACGAGATAAAAAATCAAATGAAAATATAATAAAAAAAAAGTGAAACAGAAAAAGATTTATCAGAGAGTAGTAATTGGCATTTTCACTTGATAATTACAGTAGACACTTAATTAATTGCTTATTTTTGTTGATTTTTGTTTGTTTGTTTTTAAGTTGATTGTTTGTTTAAGGGGGTGTATTCAGGCTGCACAAACATGTTTAGACTAAATAAGTAGATATAGTAGATAAATATATATGTATGTAGGTATTCACTTGATATTGTTTTGTTTTTCTCTGTTTTTGATTTGTTTTTGTTTCTGTTTTTGTTTTTGTTTTTAGCATACATCAACAACTAATAGAAATGAGTATACAAGTACGAAATAGAAACTCTTATTTACGTAGCATACTTTTGAAGCTGTTTATTACATTGTGTGTGTTCGCATTTGAGAATTGCAGTTGCTTCACATCGCTTCAATGGACTTCGCTTGGCATCTGTGTTGCCTGGTCTGCCTACTGATCTAAATATTTACTCTTTAATCTGTGATATTCACCTCTTGGCAACGTGGCGCCCGTGCGCGAGAACACCGACTCCATATCGCTGCCCAAGTCCCGGGACAAACTATGACGCCACGGTGCACCGATACCGCTGCCAATGCCGCTGCTATTGCTGCTGTTGTTGCCCAGCCGGCTGTCAATAAAAGAATAAAGCAAAACAATTGCAACATTTGTATAAGTTACTTGGTTTAATCTCGCATCCGAGGAGTTGTGTGTCAGACAGTGTTCAGCTAGAGGACTTGCACATTACACAGGCCAACTTACAGACAGCTTTTGATGCCAGGCCAATCGATCAGCCAATGGCGAATGCGGGCCGTAATGCTTAAGCCCCTTAGCAAACTTTGTCTGCACTTTGGACATGGTCGGACATGGTCAGGAGTCAAGTTGCGTTTTCAATATGCAAGTGCAATAGTAGAATCTTTGATTAAATCTTTAGCATTTAATAGTTAAACACAGTTGTGATAGTACTTATGATGGATTGATAGATAGACAGTTGATGGGCAATAAGTTGTTGAAATAAGTACGAGTACAGTGTGGCGCAAAACTATAATACGATATATTTTTTTTAATTAAATATGGGCAAATCCGAAAATTTTGTTTCATTTTCTTTTATTTAAGATAAAAATCATATTGAAAGGATATTTATTATACATTTATATTTTGAAGTAAAAATGTGTAACGTCCACAACAGACAAAAATTAAAATTTGTATTGAACAATACATCTTATCATTATTTTCTAAGCTGGATTAATATGGTGATATATTCCACTTAAATTTTTTTATTCGGAAATTTTTTGTTCATTATGCAAAATTCGCTAAAAAATGAGAAAATGTACGTTAACCTCGAATCGACTTCCTGTTTTTGTAACGTCCGCAACGGAACTTTCAGCAAGCTTAATTTTTTTTGTCAAAAACAGTAAGGCTTTTATCTTAAAATAGGTTTAAAAGTACCACCAAAGATGCATTTCCCAGAAAATTTCATTTAAATTTAAGGAACTGAGCGGGAGCTGTATCAGTTTAAACATGAAAAAATGCGTGCAAATGTAACGTTCGCAACGCTGGATTAGCCCATATGTAGTTTCTACTTTTTGTGGCACTTTTATCAAGTTTTCGCAAAAATATCAAAACTATTTAATCAACATTCTCAAAGCTTTTCAACAGCGCAGAATTTAAACTTATGAGTTATAGAATCTTTCCATGAGTTTTGCACCACCTTGTACGAGTTTGACTTGTGCTGCTTTAGAAGTCTCTACTTTTGTTTAGGTATTGTACTTACACTTGTTTCTTCTCAACCGTTTCGGTATAGCTATAACTGACTTGAGATCTAAGCGCACTTAATTTGTTTAATAAGTTAAGCAGATTGTCAAATTATTTGTTATTTGTGTATTTCGAATGCAGCATGTAAAAATGTAAATGTTAAAAAAAACATATGCGTTTAAGTAAGGACTTATTTAAGCTGATTTATCATGTAAATTTACTTATTATTTGTCGAACTCACCTGCCAAAGTGACTGTTCTGACTCCAGAATGGCTTGTGTCCTTGGGCCTGTCGCGAGATGTCCGTCAACAGGCGACTAGGATGACTGGGAAAACCGGCTGTAAGGTCACTGTTCACGTTCATGCGATTTGTGAGCGCACGCACCTGAGAATTGTGGAATGTCTCACGAAATGAGATTGAAGTTGATACCAAGAATCAATTAAACTTACACGTTGTAGTAATGTGGAGAATAGATTTTCCGCTGTAAGTATTTCGAAGCCATCATCGTCATCCTCCTCGCCAGAGCTTTGTGAGTCGTTGTCCTGGCTAATTTTCTTGACGGGCCTCGAGCTCCTGTGAACAGACAGCACAAAATTGACATTTGAGTTAAATATTTCTGTATTATGGGAGTTTGCCAACAAACCTGAGTCTGTGCGGAGTGAAAAGCGACTCATCGTCGCCGCCATCACGATTTATTGAGGTTGTGCGCATCTTTTGGAATGGCGAACTCTCATCGAAACCGCTTTCGCTGAGCAGTGAACTGAAAGTTTGAAATATTTAGCATTTAAACCCAGCGATAAAGTTCCATTCGACGTCGACATTTACCCAATGCGATGTGATGGGCGCAGTCGGCTGAAGGTGGAGCGACTGGAGGCGGTTGTGTGACTTGATTCAGATGGCTCAATGCTTCGCTCACGTGGCGTTATGAAGCCGCCTCCCTCAACGGCAATCGGTATAATAAATTCACGTGGACTCTTCTTGATGGGCTGCGAGGTGGTAACCGGTCCGCCAGTAACAGTTGATTGTGACATCGAGGTCGCTGTTTCCGTCTCGGAGTCGGCTGTGGATTGACGTGACAGCGAACCGGAACTGCAAAGAAAATTCGATATATTCGAGAATTATTCAATATATATTCATGAGTGCATCTTTTCTATATAGGTATATAACTCGTTGTCTTGGCTGACTGGAGGCTAAACTATTAACGTACTAGCTCAAACCGTTAGACCTAGAAGGCTGAATTTACATGAGCATTAGAATAGGATTTGAAAACATGTATTAAAAAATGTCCGATTGCATTTATTTTGAGTTTTACACGAAAAGTCAATTAATACTTGTCAGACAGTTGCTGGAAAATTTACTATGTTGGTCGGAAGAATCTTTAGAAACTAGTTTGTAGCTCAATTTAATTAAAGTTGTTTGTCAAGTCTATGCGTGCAAATTTTCCGATTGTCCTCGAATTAATTTTAAGATCTCTTCATGATTGGAAATTTTAGAGTGGCATTAGCAATTTTTTTTTTTTGGTTTTCGTTAGATTGAAATTAATCAAATTTTCAAAGATTTGGGCAAAATTCAAACTGATTTGTATCATCTTAAGGGGTTACACGGTTTTTCAAAATCGATTTTTTTAAAATTACAACTAGTTTAAAGTCTTAACTAAAATCATATTTTTTTTTTACTTCGGATGATACTGCTGTCATCGCGAACGCACCTTTTTCCAGAGAACTTGCCGGAAATGTCGTCGCAGAGTCAAAATTTTTCAATATTTTTCCTCAAACATTTCAGTAATCTCTTATTTAAATTTGTATCCTTAAGACAATAAAAAGTGGGAACTAAATATTTCATTTCTTATATTAAATAAAAATTATTGAAAATATGCCGTTTTTCCCCGGACGAAACCCATGAAACACCTTAAGCAATAATGGTAATTAAGTAATTAAGCTAATTTTTAAGACTAATAAATTTGTAGTAATATTTTAAATATAGCACAAGATGTTAGTCAGTTAGTTAGTTTGGTTGTTTGTCACTCACCGTGTTGTGGTGTTGGAGTTGGTGCGTCCATAGGCCTGTTGCGTTGGCGGCCTCTGTATGGTTATGATGTGCTCCTTGGGCTCCAGGCTGGTGGCTCGCGCCTGCAGCGAAGTCTTGATGGGACTGTATGGTATGGGTCCTTCGCGAGGTGGTGCACTGCGCAAATCAGCGACAGGATGCTGCATCTCGGTGCTGAATCGCATCGCTGGCTGTGGCTGCTCTGCAATGCGCGGCTTAATTTCCAGTTGCACCTCGGATTTGGCATTGATTTTACGGCGTGGCAACGTTGCCGATTTGAGCGTAATGGAGGCGGTTGAGGTTTTAACTGCACCGCCAGGTGGAGCATCTGCGCCAGGTGAAGCTGTACCCGTAATGGGAGAGGGAGAAGGGAAATAATTGAAGCATTTAGTTAATGCAGTTTATTGTTGGAGCCAGGATGGAACAATAACAATTAGGCAAGAAGCATAGAAATGGCAACTTGAGGGTTGGTTGCTTGGAATATAACAATTTCAGCTGTGAAGCATATGTGCTGGTCTGTGTGTGTGTGAATGCGTGTGAAAGTGCAAGTGTTTGTGTGTTGTGAACAGAGTTAAGTTAAGAAGCAGCGTCAGCGACTTGCAGCGGCTAAGGCAGCTACGATATGCGACTTCAAACTAAAACAACAACAACGAGCACAACAACATCAACAACAACAACAGCGAGAACAACAAGAATGTAAACAAAACAAAAAATGAATAATTAACAAATTCTACGAGCAGCTAAAGATAAGTAGCTTTGAATTTTCTTATGAGTGGCATTTCTGGTCTAAGGGAAAGCAGAAAAACGACAGCGACAACAACGACAACGTGAAGAACAACAACGGGAATGATAGCGACAAATTTGGTGATATTGTGATACAGTGATGGAAAGATAAATACATAGAGAACACTGGCTGCCAAGAGACTGGTTAAACTACTTGAGATCCATTAATCCAATTCCATATAAATCCGTAATTCCGTAAAATTAACCAGAGTTTAAGACCAACTTTTTTTTAAATGTATTAGCGGAATCGGAACTGAAACTGTTTATAACAATACGACTTTGGTAATATTTTTCAATGTTATTTTTGTTGTATTCTGTATGTTACATTTAGTCAAAATAAAAAATGCACACACTTTTTTTTGGCAAAAGAATAACTTATATTCAATATTTTTATGCGCTTCTTATAGTTTTATTTTTTAGACTCAATTAAAACAAAAAAGTACTGAAATCTATTAAGTTTATCTATAATTCAAAATTTGCAAAGGATAATAACTAGTTATCATTTTGGAAATATTTTATTACTTTATTTTATTAATAAAGATCATTCCTGACCCAATGACAAGAGCTAAAATTACAAAAACCATTTGCCAAAATGACAAAAAGTATAAAAAAGAAAAAATTATTTTTGTTTTCAAAACAATTATTTCAAAGAGTGTATCTTTTAAGACACCTATGTTCTATGAGAGACACAAGTTAGTAAAATTTTGTCGCTAACTCAAACTATCTAAACATTTTGATATTGCGAATGTTCGTATTGTTTTGCGGAAATAGAACCTTTTATCAAAATAGTCGAATTTTTTGTTTCGATAATCATCCCAGATTACAATAGTTAACCAGTCTTATGACAAATGATAAGGAACTCAACGGTGGGCAGGCAATCAGACAGGCAGTGAGGCAGGCAGGCAGGTGAACAGGCGAACAGCTGGACAGGTGGGCGGCAGGTGGGGCAGGTGAGCGTCGCATGGCACTGTGGAGCCGCTGCCAAGACTTACATTTCAGCCACATAGCCGCAGGCAAGGCAGATGTATTGAGTGTGTCTTGAGCTTGATTATGAAATGGTCTCGTGCGCGAGCTGACATTGTAATTGACAATAGGCATCGTGTTGTTGTTGTTGTTGTTACAGTTGTTGCTGTTATTCATGTTACAGTTGTTGTTGCTGCTGCTGTTGGCTTGGACATAGGCGTGGCCGGGGGCGTACTGCGGCGATGGCGGCGGCGTAAACAACGCACTATTTGCCGTGCGTTGTTGTTGTTGCTGTTGCTGCACTGCCTCGTGACACTTTTGCTGGTACTGCTGTTGCAGCTGTCGGAAGGGACTGCTTGTGGGCATCGCGGGCTGGAATATGCTGGCAGTGCTGTAGGCAGCCTGTGGCTGCCACATCGCCGGTCTCTGCATCGTCATCATCGAGCCAGGCAAGCTGCCGCCAAAGAGCCGTTGTTGTATCGTTTGCTTAGCAGTTGCCAATGCATTGACTGGTTGTGCAGTGTTCGTAGTTGTTGCTGTTGTTCTGCTGCTGCTGTTGTTGTTCATGTTGCTGCCGCTTTTTGTGAGTATGCCCCCAACCCCGCCGGCGTCAATGCCGCTGCCGAAGCCGTTGCCGATGCCAAATAATGTTGTTGGCCTTCGTATCACTAAAATTAAGATGATGATTCAATGAATATGATGAGCATGTATATGTGTGAGTCTGTGTGTGTGTGTGTGCGTGGGAGAGTGATAGAGAGAGTAAGAGAAAGACCGAACAATAGACAGGTGAACCTGCTGAGACAATGATGAGTGCGACACGTGCTCTGTCTACTTTTGGGACTAGATGATCAGTGTGTGGCATGAGGAGATTCTTTCAATTCGTGTTGTGGTTGCTGTGTAGCAGATTATATTCCAAAAAAGCCAAATATAATCCATGCAGCACTCCAGTTTTAAACGTACACACATCGCAACAGGGAAAGTGATAAAAATAAAGACTTTTTTGGATTTTAGGGACGCACAAACCGAAAGCTATGCACAAGTCTTCGATCAGTTGGCAGTTCACAGCAGAATTGAGCAATCAATAGGCGGATCTTCCTCTTCAATTTAAATGTAAGCACTGACTTTAGACCTATTATTGTTTTGTTTTATAAAAAATTGTTTTCCTTCCTTACTCATAATATCTACTAATATTATGTTGACAATGCTTGATTGACAATAAGCTACTTTATTTAACATTACTTTTCATTTAAGCCCAGAGGGAATTTTAAAAAACTAAACTGAAATGCGGCCTTAAATAAATATTTAAAATTCTATTCTTATAAAGAAAAATATAGAAATAATTTGTAAGGAAATTTAACTTTTAATTAATTTAATTTAGTTTGAATAAAAAAATCTATTTATGAAAAAATTCATAATTTTTCAAGACATCATAGATCTGTAGATCTTTAATAGAAAACTTAAATGTGTATCTGATTATTTTTGGAAATATATCTATATATATGAAACTTTTTGTCCTGACTCACTGACGTATCAGCCTGTAGGCCAAACGTTTAAACCTAGAAAGCTGAAATTTTCACACACCGTTTTGCGAAGTTCGGCCTGTAAGTGGGTCAAATTTGGGGTTAAAATTCAGGGAATTGCCACTATTAAAAACTTCTTTGTTAATATTTAATAAAAAACTGTAATACGTAACTGATAATTTTCGGGACTATATAGATTATTTTCATTTATTTTTTCTATTGTTCTATTGTTTTTGATTGTAAGAGAGATCTTAAGATTATGCCACAATAAATTTGGGAAAAGCTGCTCAACCGCCAGACTTGTGCCAGATGCTATTGCTTGATAATAAGTATAAAATGATATATAAAGAAGTGCGGGTAGTCAACTCGAAAGCGCTGCGAGCTTAGCTTAACTTATGATAATCCGGTAGTCAGTAGTAATAATAACAATATGTTAAATCTTATTTGGACATGCAATTGAATTGAGCACTCACCCGGCTGTATGGCGTTTCCGATTATGGCGCGCGCATTCTTCAACTTACGTTCGCGCTCCTCTGGCGTCGAATCGCTGACACCGATTGTCTCGGTTTGGGCGCACAGTTGATCCAGTTCCTTGTTGGACTCGTTCTGGGCCTGCCGTAAGAGGGCAATCGAGTTCTCCATGGAGCGTCGCGCCTCGTCTAGCGAAATCGAGGACACTGAGTTCTTTGAATCGCTGGCCTCCAAAGTGCCAGAGACCACTGGCGATGGCGGCGGTGTGGCCAGAATCTCTTGAGCCTCCGCTTCTTGGGCGGCTGCCGCAGCAGCGGCCACCTGCTCTTGGGCCCGACGCTCGCCGGGCGTGGGTCCACTAACCGGTGTGGGATTTGTCGCCTTCCGTTCGAATTCCTTTTTAAAGCTGCCCACACTGACGCCGGGAATGCTGAGCTTCTTTGGCTTTTCGGGAGCAGCGGCGGCGGCGGCAGCTGCTGCTGGTGGCGGTGGCTGAAACTTTTCCGCTGTTTCCAGAATACGCGACTTGCGACGCTCCGCATTGAACTTGCTGAGTGTGGACTCATCCTGCAGGCTGCACTTGCGAACAAAAGGCGCTGCCTGTGGCGGTTGCGATGCCGATGAATTGTTGTTGTTGTTGGTTGAAACTTTGCCGTTGGCACTTTCATTGATGGCATTCACCAGATCGGCGGTCTTGTGTTTGTTCAAAAACTTCTTGATCACTTTGGTGGCGTCCTTCTCCTCAGGCGTCTCTGCCACAGCATCCAGTTTGGTGCGTGTCGCCTGCCGTGCCACAACATTGGCGGGTGGTGCAACAATAGGTTCGTCCATCAGCTGCTCGCACAGATTGCCCACCTGTTGCATATCCTGTGGCGAGTAGTTGCCAGCCTTTGATGACGTTGACTGTTCCTCGCCGCTGGCAACACTCTCAGTCTCCATGGCCTGGGGTGGTGCAATTGTTGGTGGTGCTGGTGTAGTGGTTGTTGTTGTTGTAACCGCTGGTTTTGGTGGTGCAAGTAATGACGTGGTGCCTTCGCTAATGACAAATGAACTGTTTGCCGGCTTCTCCTTCTTCTTGGCGGTGGTGCCAGCGGCATTCTCGGTGGATACGGTGGGTTGCAACTTTCGCTTCGTTTGCACGGGACTCTGAGCAGGTGTTATGGTGCGTGTGGGTGACGGCATCAATGCAGCCTCGCCACCAGCTAGGAAAGTAACATCAGCACCAAAAGAAAGAAAGAGAGAGAGCGAGAGAGAGAGAGAGAGAAAGGGAGGCGTGGTTTAATGAGCATGGTTAAATGGATTCGTCTTCAAGTTGTTTAGTGCACTTGAGTGTGGTTCATTTGTTTGTTCGGTCAGTTAAGGGGTTGTTGAGAGGGGATCGGACAGGGAGAACGCATGAACACCAGTTAGTGGGTGGGTGGGAGTGTCAGGTGGTCAGGGTGGTCATTGTGTTGTGTTTGCCAAGTTAGTTCACAGCACTTTACAATATACACATCAAATACATATCTACCAAGGCTGCAAGCCGTTTTTCTGAAAATCTTTAAAAGATCGGAACCCGATGTATAAAGGCTCAAAATATAATACATTACATAAATTTCATAATTTGTATACCCAGAGTCCATTGATTGGGACAGGGACTGCAAATATACGTAATGATTATTTGTTCGTTTTTAATAAAAACCATTTAGTTAAAGTAACTTTGAGACCGTTATTCCCTAAGAAAAAGTCGAAATTACAACTTGAGTTTTATTTTGAAATAAGGATTATTCTTAAAGTTTAACTTTTTGTTCAAAAATACGGATTATTGAGTAATTTGTAAACTTTATCTCAAAATTATTCATTATTTTGTGAGTAAATCAATTAAAATTAAAAGTAAACATTTTTTCATAATTTTTTTAATAAAACTTATAATGATTACTGTTCCTAGAAAATAATAATATAATTATTATATATAATGCCTATTATAATATGCCTAATATTTTTTAAATTTTACTATACATAATTATAGTTCAGCTTGATTTTTAAGTTTGTTAAATTTGTTAAAATGTTATCTATTTTATTTGATTTGTCGAAGAATTTGTGAAAAATTAAAACATATTTTAAACCAAAACCTTGTGTTCAAAGGTTCCTTATCTAATCGAATCTGCTTCAAAATGTAGGAGGCTTGCAACCTTGATATATAGCGAATTGGACGCGGAGGATCTCTGGGCACATAATGGTCTTTACAAGCATGATATTATCCACAATGTCAATGTTTGTCAACTTACCAGCAACCATGTCCAGAATGCGACGCTCTGCCTCTGTGTTGGGTGCCCCAATATCACGGATGGAACCCACCGAATGCGAGCGTTGAACCCGCTCATTGGCTGCCGCCTTGGCGGCTGCTGCTGCCGCCGCTGCTCCCTCTGCTGACGGGACCACCAGTTGATCCGCTGTAATCGCAGTCGGCGTGAGGGACAGCAAGACATCGAGTCGGACAGGCGTTTGATTGGCCAAATCCTCGGCCAAGTCAAGGCAGGAAACATTGTCGTTCTCATTGACCCACCAGTGTGAGCAAATCTGTTCGATTGTCGCTCGCTTCCGTGGACACACTGTCAACATCTCGCGAATAAGTGTGGATGCACGGGATGGCTTGCGTGGCTCATAGTAATCGCCCTGACTGATCTGCTTCACAAGTCTTTTGAAGTTGGACCCGTCAAAGGGCATGGAACCGTAGACTAGAGTATAGAGCAGCACGCCCAGCGACCAGCAATCCACCTCGGGTCCTTGGTAGGGTGTTCCCTCCACAATTTCCGGCGAGGCGTACAACGGGGAGCCGCAGAAGGTGCCCAGCAGACGATGATCGTCAAACACATTCGACAGTCCAAAATCGGCAATCTGTATAAAATATAAAATAAGACAAAAGCATTTAAATATTCTTTAATCTCTGCAAGATACTTTATTTTGTATTCATTAATAAAAAAAAGCGGTCGGAAAAAAGTAAACTTAATATTGACAATTAAACTAAAACTAAAATTAAACATAAATTAAATTAAATTAATTTATAATGTTTAACATGTTAAGGACACTTTATTATTATAATTGTTCAGGATTCGGCGTTAGGTTCTGGACCAGCATTTATCCCAATTGATTAGCTGTTCATTATTATTAGCAGGAACCATCGGACCATTTAAAAATTCTTATATAACTAATATAAGATCAATACCTATGAAAATTTAACATATTACTTTTTAAAAAATTCAGAACTTAAAACACTTTTAAAGACCTTCTTTGGTGAAAACACAATTAAGTAGTTTGAGTTTGTCATTTAATATTAACAATGATATTTGGGGAAAATAAACTTTGAAGCTGAAATGAAATTTTCTTCTCAATTTAATTGAGCAAAGCAATCAAAAAGAATGTGAATAAAATAAATTATATAAATAAAATGTACCATACCTTGGCATTGCCCTGTTCATCGAGCAGTATGTTTTCTAGCTTCAAATCGCGATGGCAAATCTTGTGCTTGTGACAATAGTAGACGGCTGTGGCAACCTGACGAAAGATGCGACGTGCCTCCTCCTCGTTGAGCACCTTACGTTCAGATAGATAGTCATACAGCTCACCGCCAGCGGCAAACTCCATGACTAGCACCATTTTCTCGCGGTTCTCAAATACTATAAATTAATTAACCAGTATTTAAGTACGATATAATCCATAATTAATATGAGTACAATGTGTACCTTCGTATATGTGTATAATGTTGGGATGCTGTACTGAGCTCATGATTTGCACCTCTCGCCTAATGCGCACCAGATCCGCCTCGGCCTCGATTTTGCATTTCTTTATCGTTTTGATGGCCACCTCCTGGCCCGTCTCCTTGTTGATGCCCAGCTGCACCTTGCCATAAGTGCCTTGACCCAGTTTCTTAATAATGTCAAATCTGTAAAGAGCAAGATTACACATTAATTATACGGGACAACTAGGTTTTTGACACACGGGTTCTGTAAGCTAATTATAAGTATACTACAGTTCCACAATATAAAACATAAATTATTTTGTGTCCGTCACTAAAAGTTTTTTTGTGACAAAAACTTATAATTGTACTGTCGATTTATATTGATAATATTCGCAAATTCTTTTTTATGTTCAATTGATAGAGTAGAGATCAAATATTTTTATGGAATGTTTTCTAGAAAAGACAACCTCAAAAAACGTAATGAAAAACACATGGGCTAATCCGAAAATTTTTAATCCAAGGGCGAAAATCTAAAATTGTCAAAAAACTAAATGTTTCTTAATAATAGTTGCTTTTTGAAATAATATTAAACATTTTCAAGCTTCAAACTATAAAACAAAATTGTTTTACGGTGTTTTGTTTGTTCATGTCCGAGCCTAACCAATTAATTCCTCTATTTTCAATGACCAAAAAGTAGGCAAAACAGTCGAGTGAGTGTTTAGCGCTTAGCAAATCTTAAACTTAGTTTTATTTTCTTTTATTTAAGATAAAAACCAGCAAGACTTTTATGAAATGAATAAAATTATTTGATAAAAGAACTACCCTCAAGTAAAATCCACTCGAAAATAGTATTGGAATGTGTAATTAAACAAAATCAAAAGTATTCAAGTAAAATATCGAGATTAACTATAATGTCAAAACTAAAATCATGGCAAATTAGAGGATTTATTTGTCAAACAGAGTTGTTGAACAGATAGAAAAGATTCAAATATGCAGACTTACCTTTGTCGCAGTTTCTTGCGATGATTGTTCATTTTGACATCGCCCGTGTTCGCAATCCCGCTCATAATATTGTCTATTTGATCCTGTGGTATGCCCGACCGATGTGCCAGGCTATTCGCGGCAGCATCCAAACCAGCAGCTGCTGCAGCTCCACCAGCTCCCGCTGCCGTTCCATTTGGCGTCGTTTCTGGTTTGCTTATCACCATTGCTATTGCTATGAATGTGTCTGTGTCTGTGGACCAGGCAAATTACTGCAAAGAGACAAGACGAGAGAGAGAGAGGGTAGATGCCGTTAGTAAATATTTCACTAGACCCAAAAGCAAATATGTAATCTGACGGCGACATGGAACGAGAACACACACTGCCGTTGCATGCACTCATCCATCAAACGTTCAATCAAATGGCCAATCAATTAATTATCCACGAAGCGCGACATGCACATACAGGAGCTCGAGCTTCAGAGCACTAGAGAGCATTTTAGATGGAAACTGGTGCTGTTCATGCTGCCGCCTGCTGTGCTTTTCAGGGCCGTGCGAATTCCACACTCGACCTAGTTTTTAATCACGACAAAGCTGGGGAAAGGCGACAAACAACAAGCGGGGGACAAGAGACGAAGAGACGCAGAGAAGGACTGATGTTGGGTTGCTACATTCGGAAGCACTTTAAGTGGCATTTCGACTACGAAGGATTATGGGTGTTTTTGAGATTCACTTGTCCGTCACTTTGCAGCGACTGCAGCTTAAATTACTAGACAAACTTTTGACAGCACCTCATATTGAAGTAAATGTTTTCAAATTAACTAAAATGAATGAAAAATTAATAAGACTTTAAATTTGGAATGTAGATTTATATCTGGCCCAAGCAAGCTAAGTATATTTTCAATATTAAAAATTAAAATCATGAGTATTTTAAGTATTTTAAAATTTGCTATTTTATGGTTTTAAAAATATCTATAAATTTCTTTAAAGCAGTGGTGTCCAAAATGCCAAAAGCCTATCGCATTGGATAGGAGCTCATAATTCTGCCGGCGTCAGCCGACACAAGTACAGAGAGAGTTCTATAAATGACACATTCTGCGGCTTGTGCTCTCACAACGCGTGTCTTTGGCTTTTTGTGCTCTCCTAATGCGTCTGATCGGATGATCCTTTTTGAAATCAGTCGCTGAGCTGCGTTCAACGAGGAGAGACCGTACAGCACAAAACTTTTATCAAGCACTGCAACTAATGCATTGCTTTCTTTACGTAGCCAGCTGTAACGATGCGACAGTTCGAATATGCATTCATTTAATTTTTTCAGTGTAAGGCAGTAAATCGTCTCCTTCACTTCGTGTTTTGCTGCTACGCACACAAGCGCAATATTTGTTTGCTTGAGTTTGGACACCAATCCTTTAAAGTCAAATTATAAACACTATTTAATTCTATTCCCATAGTAATCATTCATAGTCATATTTGAATTTATAGTCAAGTAGTTATAATTCACTAAAAATATTATTTGATTCGAGTGAAAGAATTACCGCTCTTTCAAAAGTTTCCAATCTATGTATGTTTGCATATTTGCATACAAAATCTGAGAATCGCTTAAAGAACGATTATTCAGTTTTAATGTCATGACCAGAGAATCGCCCACAATCACCAAACTTGTGCCATTGAGCTAGTTTGGTTGACATTTGTGCCCTGTCATGCTCCAAGTTGCACCGACCCAGTCATGGTATGGAAGGGGCAAGGAGGCGGGTGGTGCAGTCAAGTGCCCGAACTGCAATGGTCAGTGGTGTTGGTGCCCCATTGATTGCCCCCATTGTGTTTGTTTCGTCATTGAGAGGGGCGCCACTATTAGAAAACTAATCTATCAACATTGTGCATGAGCGAAGCCAGAAGATATTCTGCAGATATACTAATACATATAGAGACACACTTATATGTATTTAGAGTAAGCTTGAAGCTCTGAAACATTTGCCAGTGACAGTTATGAGTTGGAAGCACAGTTGTGGGACAAAGTACCAAGGAATAAAGAGAGATGGAGAAGGAAAATGATACAAAATGAAAAGACAGAGACAGAGGGAGAGATAGAGAGAGAGATAGAGATCGACATACTGTGTATCTGGCAATGTTCCAATTATAAATGTGCACTTGATGGCTAGTAAAGTAGAGTGTAACCACAACAAACCGATACAAAAAACAGAACTAAGAGTTACTTAAAAGAAAAAAGACAAGTAAATACACTTTAGTCTAATGCTATCGACTACAAAATACCCTGTGCACAGTCCTAAGATATGTTTATGAACAAAGTTTGTATTATTTGATTGGTATGCAAGTTTAGGATGAGAGAGGATTATAAATATAATTAAGTAGAGGTACATCAAGGATAGCCATCTACGATTAAAAAAGAACATGAACACATTATAGAATCTGTCAGTTCCATAATCGAAAAATTAACAGAGTATAACAAGAAAAAACCCACATTTATCTAAGCCACTTAAAGAGTGCACTCGAAGCCATGTGCAGCGCTTGGCACGAGTCGAAACTCACAAGAAATCAACACACACACAAAGAGGCAGAGAAAGAAAGAAACACCTACACAGTATATATATAGTAGACATGGGTTTAACTTTGAGATACTTCTGCCACATGTATTACAAAATGAGCAATGAGGAAAGGAAGGGAACGCGTGCTCAACAGGAATAAATAAATTAATCTCGGCACGCAATTGAATTAACGTTCGCCGTCTACGAGTATCTTTGAGTTGTCTGGAGTTCTTCACTTTTTTTTTTTTATTTTTTTTTTTTGATTTTGCGGTTTTGCGGTGCAACGAACAGTTTTTAAAGTGCGCTGAACTCAGTGCGTTCATTTTAAGTTTGAGCAATTCAATTTGTGTATCTCGGCAAAGAAACAATAACAATGTGCCTCGTCCAGTTCTTTCCCCTCTGTTTTCAACATTTTTTTTTTGCTTTTTTTTTTGGCACACAGAACTCAGCACATGTCATTGAGCAGATAGCGTAACAACTAACTATGTGCCAAGTAACGGAGGGCACTGGCACGAGGAGAAACAGTTGGACGGACAGACAGACAGAGATAAACACAGCAACGTGTCTTTCCTCCTATTCCGCCATCCCAATCTTCATCTCCGTCACATTGCAAAGTTGCTGAAATATCTGCGCTTGCTTTTCCGTCAGTTTGGAATTTCTTCTTGCATCGTTGTCGTTTACGTCAAGGGAAAATATTTGCCTTGCTTTCGGCTAGTAGATACCTCGTGACAAGAGGGACACCAACAAAAACAAAAACGATAACAACATAAATTATTTCAGATAGGCATTATAGGCGCTCGAATAAATATGCAAATGAAACGTTAAAAGTATCTGGGTCAAGTCGACCACATTTACTGATGTCCAAGTATTTTTGACAAGTTTTTTCCCTCTTTTTGTCAAATCCTCGATTGCACTATGGGAAAAAAGCCCCAAATTTTGGGGACCTTAGTTAGACTAATATATAATTTTGAATTTCGTTTTTTTTTATTTTGACTACGCCTTCACCTCCCCCTTCCCATCTGACTATGAGAAAAAGTGTTCAATATTTATAAAAAATCCAAACATGTAGCTAGAGGCTTAAAATTTTACACGAAGCTTAGTTATAATATTCAAGAAAATATATATTTTTTGTTTTTATTTAATTGTACCTTGTCTTCATTTCCCCTTAGGCCCCGGACTAAGAAAAAAAGTAAAATTTTTAACTTTGCATGTTTGCTAATTAGACTAAAGAAAAATTTACAAATTTGTTTGTTTTTAATTTGACCATGTTCTCACCTCGCTCCCCACCTGAATTTGAGAAAATTCAGATTTTTCAGCCAAAATTCACACCAACAACATGTGATTTTTCACAAAAAGGGGCAAAAAGGAATCTTAACATCTGAATCCATATGGTTTAGTTAATAACCTTCAAGCAAAAATCCCGTGTTACCTTGTGCTAATACTAATGTAAAGCTTAAATGTGCTCCCGATTTGATAGTTTTAAGCTAAAATTGTACAATAAAACACAAATACGAAAAATCTTTACTAATGCCGTTCTTTAAATACCTTTATCAACTTTATCAATATTTACACTTTTTTATAATGCTTTCAAAACAAACGCAATTCGCCCTAAAGTTGCAAATATTTTTACCGCTCTTTTTCAGTTCGTATGGCAACGCTCAATCAGCTGACTTTGAGCGAGCTTCCAAAAAAATCTAAAAAAATTATTTTTTTTTTGCGTTGGAGTATTGAGATTTATGAAATCCAAAAATTTGTAAGATACTGAATAAAAAAAAATATGAATTTTTTGTTAAAATATCGGACTTTTTTCCCATAGTGGAGTGTTTACATTGGCATTGCTACGAATATATTCAAAGATATTTCGCATGTTGCACTGTTGAGCATCAGATCAATTCAAGCAAGCAAATGTCCCATATAATCGCATAAATTAATCAATGGCCGTAAACTGTCGATAAAAATGGTTTACAAAAATAAATCTCTTACATCGTGTAATTGAATTTGAAGCTCTGACAATTTATTTCAACTTTGTGGCATTTATTTATTTATGTCTATATACTCTTCTGGTAAAGAGAGACTCAAAATGTAATAAATTGTTTGCCTTTAAAACATATTAAATGGTATTTTATCAATGCAACTGAAGCTTACAATATTGAACATTATATATTAATATTGTACAACAAAATTCTAGATTTTACTATTACAAAGATGTTCTTATATAAAACTTTCTGTATCCTATAAGAATTAAAGACTTTATGCACTTATTTGACGTTAGTATGGGAAAAATAGGAATAAAAACATAAATACATACATATGTATATATATTGTACATAAGAAAATTCTCTAGAGTTCTCGTTAAATAAATAAAATGTCTCTTGCGACAATTAATCCAAACAACTGGCAATTTTATGAGTCAATAAGTCAAAATATCATGGCCTCGAATTCACGTTCAATGAACGCAAAATAAACCAAATAAACTAAGTAAGCCGAATGAACATGGACATTAATTGTGTTATATAAATCAGACAATTTATGGTTTTTATTAATTTGACACTTTCGGTGCGAGATAAAGAAATATCTCAGCAATTTATCAAAATGGGAGACACTCAAATGGCCAGAGGGACTATTACAGGGACAGGTACAATGAAAAGTCCTCAAAAACGACAGGATTCAAGATGAAATAAATGCTCAGAAAACCGCTGAGACCACACAAAAGTTGAGAGTAAAGCAAGCGGAAAAAATAAATAACAACCAAGAAGTAAATAATTAAAATGTTGAACATAAAAAAATGATAAAAAAAATGTGGTTTGTTAACGCCATTGGGCTAAAAAGCAAAAACAAAAAGAAAAAAATGTGAAAACAAAATAAAATAATATAAGCGAGGAAGTAAAAGGAACAAGACATGTCAAGCATTTCCTTTGCTTATACTAAAGTTGGCGCACACACACTCACTCAGAAGAACACCGACAGCTCAAATGCAATGAGCGTCCGCCATATGCTGAAAAAAGTTTTTCTAGCCCTGAGTGCAACAACAACAGCTAGAGGAAACGCCGTGTGTGTGTGTTGAGGAAAACAAGAATTTTACGCTCCTCTCTTTATGCCGGTGGAAAAATCAACTAAAAAAAAGTTTTAATTTTTCATGCACTGTTTTGATGTTGTTGGTGTTTTGTTTTTCATAGCCTGTGCTATGTTTGTATGTACGTAATCTTTCAATGTACGTAGCATATGGGCTAATCCAGCGATGCGGACGTTACATTTGCACGCATATTTTCATGTTAAAACTGGTACAGAATGGTAAATTTTAATGAAATTAATGAAAAATTCACTGCTTTGGGAGTACTTTTAAACTTATTTTAAGATAACAGCCTTACTGTTTTTGAAAAAATGTTATGCTTGCTGAAAGTTCAGCTGCGTACGTTACAAAGAATGGAAGTCGACTTGAGGTTAACGTGCATTTTCACAGTTTTTGGCGAATTTTGCAAAATAAACAAAAAATATCTAAATTCAAAAAATTAAGAGAAATATATGACCATATCAATAATGATAAGAAGTCTCGTTAAATAAGAGTTTTAATTTTTGTTTGTTGCGAACGTTACACATTTTATACATATTTTTACTTCAAATTTTTAATATAAGTATTAAATATCCCTTCAATATGGTTTTTATCTTAAAAAAAAAGAAGATGAAACAAAGTTTAAGATTTGCTAAGCGCTGAACACTCAGACGACTGTTTCGCCCATTGAAAATACCCTTTTTTGTCACAAGAATTGATAAAACCAGAAGGCAAAAATAGGAAAAAACAAATCAGCGTAAAACCATTTTGTTTTTATATTTTTTACAGCTTGAAAATTTATTAAATCATTTGAAAAAAAAACAACTACGTATTATTAAAAATTACGAAGTTTTTTGACAACTTTAAATTTTCGCTCTTGGATTAAATATTTTTGTATGTATATATGTACGTATGTAAATAATGTTATTACAAGCTTATTTGAGCCACAACACTTTTTGTTTAAACACGTATGAGCTTAAATTTTGAAAGGAACATTTTATCATCGAAAATGTAGGAAATTTGGTCCATAAATTTCTTCGTAATAGGAAAAGTTGAAATTTATAAATATTCGAGTATATCAGATTTGCTCACAGAGTATCTTGTAGCCGGATACTCTCGACTGTGAGTGTCTTTATAGTTCTTGTTGTTTGTTATTTTAATTTTTCTTTTATACTTTTGAGTTGATTTCCATTGCTAGCTATGAGTTGTATACTGGAATTTCGTGAATGAATTTGCGAATCAAAAGAATCAAAAAATTCCGCTATTTCAATTTTGAACTATTATGCGTTATACTATTAGTTGGCCAAATAGTTCCGAGTTGCGCTCTTAGCAATGTCTCTTTTCATTTAGAATTTCTAAGTATTTAAGCATCAATATTTCTTTCTTTCTCTCATTGCTTTTGTCTTCGTCATTGTCACGTTGTCTTTTGTTTGACACTTGAGTTGTGACATTGTTGCCATTGCCAACATTGTTGTTGTTATTGTTCTTGCTGCACTTGTTGCAATTGTTATTGTTCTTGTCATCTATTTTTACGGATATTGCATTTGGCAGTCGTTAGCCAAATAAATGATGTGCTTAATTGCCGTTTGGAGCATATTTGGATAGTAGAAGAAGAGATGGTCAATTGAGGAGGAAGGAATGGCGAAGTTGCGGAAGTAAATGAGAACTATAAGCATTAATATTCAATGAATCTAATAATCATCTATTCTATTGAATCAAAATACCTTACCTATATTATTGTGGTTACATTGATAATTGGTTTCTATACGATTCATTAAGCACATTGAAATTACTATATAAAATATAATTAAACTGTTGGGAAGATAGATACAAGAGTTTATCCACATTCCAAAATACTCAAAATTTGCAACTATCACTACTGCGTATACAAAACATTCCGGAAATGTGTAACAAAAATTAAGTTTTCATATTATTCCACATATTGATAATTAATTTACAGGCATTTTTGTATATTTTTACCAAAATTCAAAAAAATTTTGGTATTAATGAAAAACGCATAAGAAAACAAGAAACCAAAGGAAATAAATTCCTATAGAACGGCATCGACAGCGACGTCGTCTGTATTTAAAATCTCGTATCTCGTAAATGAGAAAAAAAAATTAAAAGAAATTTTTAAAAATAACTTTTAGCTAACACGCAAGAGGAATTTTTATTTGAGCAAAAGACCCGAGATCGACACCGAGCAGCGAGCGAAAAGTAAAAGCGCCAGCGACAAAAACAAAAACATACCCATCTAAATAGCACACGAACGAGGAAGCAACTTCTTCGGTTGCCTCTACTAGAAGAACCACCACAACCAGAACTACATAGAACTAGAGAACTACAGAAACAGATTCAGAAGAGCAAGCGGCAATTTCTCGGGATAACGCCGTTATACATAGATATATGTACATATATACACATACATACATATACATACATTATTTTGGTTATTTGGCTCGCTCGGCTAGTCAGTCTCATTCCCTGTAGTCTGGGCATGATAAGTATACATATGTATGTATGCATTTATGTAAGTTGTATGTACTTGTCGTATTTACCTCGGATCTCTGTATATGTATTCTTCTTATTTTGATTTCTTCTTTTTCGTTGTTTTGTACGAAGGTGTATGCAATTTTCATGACCAGCACACCCACATACACACACCCACGAGAACACCTACACACCCGATCTCTCTCACTCACACACACACCCACACACGCGCGAAAATACGTCAATTTTCACATTTCACTTTTTTGACAATCTAAGAATTCTTCACTTTAATATTGCTCCATATACAGTATAAAACTTATGTACACCCGAATATATGTCTATATTTATGTAGATATGGATATTATGGGCAATACACTTTATATGTATCTCTATAGTTGTACATATATGCACATATACTTATATCTCTCTCGATGTATATATATAAATATATATGTATGTATGGATATTTCGCGCACTGGCCTTTAGACGCGATTGCCGTTGTTTTGCCGCCTTGTTCGCGTTGCTCTGTGCGGTCGACTGGTTGCAGCTCTGAAAAGATTTCCTCGATTTTCCCCAAATGCTGAAAATGCCGAAATTGCTCCTGCTTTCAATGCTCTTGCGGCATTGTTATACTAAAAATAAACCTCAATATTGCTCTCAACAGCAAATATCTTTACGTTCTTTAAATTGTTCTCTCCCATTTTCCACATCTTTCTCTCTCTCTCTCTCGCTCTCGATTTCGATCTCGATCTTAGTCTGTTCATGATGTCGTGCGTTCTGCTCACGTGCAACAGGGAGAATCGAAACTTGGAGCAGGGCGCGTGCCATAGTGTTATGTGTGAAGAGATCGCGTCGAGATCACGCTCGTTCACATACATACATATGTAGATTTGCTTTGGGGTGTCTATAATCGAGTGCATACATACTACAAGTTTGCATATGTGTGCGTACAAGGTACATAAGCCAGTATATACACTATATACACATTTGGGAAGGACAGCGGGTGCTTAGATCGTAATAAAGGCAGGCAACAGTTGCATTATTCAAACGATAAACGATTATTGATTTATTTTGATGTAATTTTCGTAATGCTGCTAATAGCACAGATCACTGAGAGAATTATGAGTGTATATGTAGATATGTACTGTACATAAGTATGCGTATGGAATGGTAAATAATTGTGTGTGTCGAAAACATGGCGAGCTCATTTGTATAAGTGAGAGACAGCTGTGAATGCACACATGGAAGATGATGGAAGGACTTTTAAAGCAAATGCAGGAAAACTAATGAACTAATTATTTAAGATCTGTGACCGTACCGATTTCATCTTAATTTTATTTATTACACCAAAAAATTTAAATTGTATTTTTGTTTTTTAACAATGCAAATTAAATTTAATTTGTTATTTAAAGTTGTCTCCCTGTTTTATTAACAGATTACCAGATTTTATGTAAAAAAAATGAAATAAATAATTGTCGTTCTTTTTATTCTAAGTGATTAAAAAGTTCAAAGTTCTGTACATATTATTATGAAAATATATTAGGGCCTAAAACAGGAAAGCTGATCAACACCACAGAACTTTTGTTGTGTAATACTTTTTGAATTGTGGAAAAAAAAAAAAAATTGTTTTTTAATTTGCAGAATATTGAGATAATTTAATAATAACGATTTACTGAATTAATATGTAAGTATGTAGACGTAATGAATCTAGTGAATCATTCGAGAATTCCATTTCATTGGTTTACCAATTGACATGTGCAATAAATTCCTAGAAGTATTCGTAGTCCGAACGCCAATTCGCACACAGACTGGACACTCGGAGTGAAGTGAATTTCCCTGTTTGGGTGTAGAATGTAAAAGCATTTTTTAGTGGGCAATGCAGTTAGCTCACAAGCAAACACCTAAATTCCAGCAATTCATCAGGCAAAACAACTTTACATTACTCAACGCCCTGTATCTCCAGCTGAGTGACCTCAGGGCAGGGCAGCACAGTGAAGGAACAACATTAATCAACCAAGTCAATCTTGTAAAGCTTACAGCAAAGTTTGTCTATCTTTGATTACATTTCAACTGCTCTCCAGCATAGATACTTATATTGTGTGGCTGAAATTTGCATATATGCAGAAGTGGGCAAAATATTTCAAAGCTTATCATCGCTGGGCAAACACTGAATGGTTATGAAGAAGACGACGATGATGATGATGAAAATGGTGGTAGTGGCATTCTAAGTATATGCATAGCCTTTAAAATGCTTGTTCAAACACTAAATATTGCATTATGCCAAGTTTATCACCTTTTAGTTGAAGCCAGGGCAAATATTTGCCAGGCAGACTGCCAAGAATCCGGCTTCGACTATTTATCAAATGCCAGACAGCGACGACGACGACAGCGACTGCAACTTGGCTGACTAGTTGCGGCCCATTTCCGCTTGGGCTCAACGAGCCTGCCAGGAAGCAGCCAAGAAATGGAGCACGGCATCGAATCATTGCTTATACGTACCATACTTTTAGTATATAGTTTGTATGTTATGTACTCGTAATTGGGGCCAGAGCACTAAGTCAACCTTAACGTCATAAAGTAAGCTTATATAATTTCCGCACGCCTTTTGCCTGTCAGCGTGCCAGACTTTTATATCAAATTCAAGCACACGCTCACGTGGACACAAACACACACACGCAGACAGATAGACACACGCGTAAAGTATACATCATGTAATGTATCTTTAAAAATGACCCACAGACCAATCGACCTACTTGAGACCTCGCCTACTTCTTGTCCATGCAACAAACGAACGCGCACAAGTTGCATGACAAAAGCGTTGCCAACAACAACAATAACATATCAACAATATGTGGGCGTAATCATTCAATGGGCGTGTCGTGCTGCTTGTGAGTCTCCTCAGGTCTTTCTGCAAGTGGCCCCAATAATAAAAACGCGACATTGTTGAAATTTTGCGCCAACGTTAAAACCGGAAATGCCATTTTCGGGTTGCGCTGCTCACTTTCTGTTGTTGGTTCGATACAGAACTTGTTTGTATGTATTACCGTATGCGTGTTTTAAACACGTCACATACATAGGTCTGTACTTTCGCTTACCTCTTAATGCATAAATAGTTTTCCATACAAGTACCCTCAGTCTCTTCTAAAACCAACGAGCGTTCATTAAAAGCCGCTTTAATGAATTTTAAAACTTTTTTTTATCCCCTTAGCTGTTTTACATGCTACAGGAGACTCATCTTTTTATCTCTCTCTTTCTGTGGCACTCGCCACACATGCATTCATCCATTCTCTACATTTGCCCCTAGCCTTCATTTCTATACATTTCATTTTGCTTTATTTCATTTCATTTCATTGCATTGCATTGCATGTAGCAAATTTGCTTTAACTATATGAATGGCGGCAAGCCAGACTACAAAATGGTGCCCAATTGCAAGGGTGTGAGTGTGTGTGTGTAGTAATGTGTGTGAGCCATTTACTCTCCTCGCTTAATTGACTTTGCAGAGAGGAGCGTGCGTTAGTTATCTGGTCGCCTGTCTGCAGACAACATTTTTTTATCACAGCTAATTGTTGAACGATAATTAAATTGTTGCTTTTAAAAGCGAGTGTTGCATGGCAAATGATGCCATAAGAAAAATCTTTAAGTAATCCAATTTAAGCAATTGAATTTGTTAAAATATTTTAGTATTTCGTATGTAATATTAATAAAATAAAGTCAATATAAAACTATAATAGTTCGCCATATATTCATTATTACAAATTTATTATTAAAATCTCCAATAAATATAAATATTTTTAAGAATCACATTTTTTACGAACTATTTATGACACTCTCAACATATCACATAGCATTGTTGATGCATTGATTGAAATTACAATAAAGTTGCGTGGACAGTGACAATGATTAATATTGTGACAGAAAGCAGAACGAGTATAATTTATTTCAGTCATGTCTGAATAATTTGCAACAAAAGCTGTGCATTTTTATTTAAAGATTGGAAATGGTAATTGTATATGTGTATTTAGTGGAAAATTATCCTGTGATCCATATAAGGTTTAGAATACTCTGAAAAGCTGACTAGTTGTAAATCCATTAAAAGTTAATCGTATAAATAACAGAGCTCCCAAATAACAGTTGACTCTTTTTAGTTGTTTGAAAATAACTCTTATTTACTAACATTTGGAGCAAAGAGTTAGAGATGAACCGTTCACTTCGTATTTTGAACGAATCGGTCGAAAAATCAATTTTTTTGTTCCCCTTCTGCTCTGGTTTTTCTCTGACCGTTTTGACGTGAGCGAAGAATATAAAAGTCTGCATTTCTTTGGGCTTGTGACTTGCATTTTTTTATTATTATACAGATTATAAATTCGGCATTCATGCTGTTTTCTGCTTATCTGGTGACTCTCAATATGTGATACTCAATCGGCTCGCTCTCTATAAATTGTTATTGAAAGAGCGTAACTAGAATAGTTCAACTGAGCACACCCAACCAAAAACAAAAAGGAAGAGAAACAAAGTGTTCTGCTCAGAGAGCAAGGGTGCATGTTATACATGTTATGTTCGTGGGTAGATTGCAAAGGAAAAATGGTCAACTGTTATTTGCGAGCTCTGAATAACCATCCTAGCTTTCGATACGTGTCCGACTGATTTTAGCCATTTCTTAATTATCTATAATTTTGTGCTTGGCAAGGGTATAACAACAACAACAACAACAAAAATTATTGTAATAACAACAAGAGCAGCATCATTATTAACATCAACGCCTGCTTTTCACTCATTTACTTAATTGAGTTGTCGTTGTCGCGCTCCATTTTGTTGCGCTTTGCTTTTCTTCTTTTGTATCCACGTTGCGGCGTCAGTGCGTCCAACTTGTAGGCAGTTAAGCAAGGGGGGGTCGTTGCAAGTGCCGCAGGGACGGGGCGTGGCGTGGCAAGGCTTTATAGTGGCGTCTGGCAGTGTCTCCGCAGCGGCCTCTTGTTGGCATAATTTACGGTTGTAATTGTCGCACGTTGTTTTTGTTGCTGGTTGTTGGTTGTTGGCTTTTGGTTGTTCCGCTTTATTTCGTTGTCGTTGTTGTTTTCAGCACAGTAATTCGCTCTACTGTGACACATGCTGAAAGTCATGCGCCTCACTTGACGCAAATTGCTTGCGGCAACTACTTAATCAGCAACATTTGTGCACCGGCCAAGGTAGCAATCTGGTTGTCCAATTGAAAATCTAAAACGGGTCCTACTTGGAAGTACTTCATGTTTTGACTTCCTGAATTCTAGCCCCACAAGAGGATTTAACCATAAACATTTTTAAATTGGTCACTTGGCGTTTTTATATAAAATTTCCTGACTCACTGAGAATCAACGTGTAGGCCAAACGGCTAAAAGTAAAAGGGCGAAATTTTCACACAACATGGATGAGCCAATTTTATCGTTTAAAAATACGGTTTGCGAGTTTTGCGAAATTCGACCTGTAAGTGGGTGAAATTCGGGGTCGAAGTTCAGGGAATTGCTTATTATGAAAAAAATGTTGTTTCTTAAGATATCTCAGTCAATCTCACAAATTGTATGTTTGGGACAGTCTCTAACATCCTGATCAAATTTGGTCAATGTCGGATTACTTTATCATATAGCTGGAACAATCGGATGAAAATAATTACAAAATAATAAAAAATAATTTTTCCAAAAATCTCTTCGCCTATGATATTTTATATGGGATGATCTCAGAAAATTGTAGCGAAGAAATTTAAAAAAAAAAATTATTTGCAGTCATTATTAGAATTGTTTGTAAATTTAACTTTAAGTGTTTTCAAAATATATGTATATGCCGACCAGTGTATATTAAATTGAAAAATTAAACAAATTTTTCCTATGATAGTCTTATCCCAAAAAGAGCTATGTTTGTAACTAGCATATAAAATTATATAAATAATATACATTTGATCATTATTTCACTATTTATATGCAACATTAGAATGCTTTTAACATTTCACAAAGTTTGACAATCAAAATGCAACGCGAATGCAACTAAAAACTCATTTAGAACTAAACACAGGATGTTCTAATCAGGCATTCTCGACTTCTGTGGTAAGTAAAATTCTTTATAAATAAACTTTTTGGTTGAATGGGTGAGTCTCTGAATTTACGGCACAATAAATGAGAGCAACTTGTTTATTTACATGAAATACATTTTGCAGACTTGGCGCCAAGTCCGAGTCCGGCAAAAGCGCAACAAACTGAAAAAATTTATTAAAAGTTTGCTATAAAAAAAAAAATGCAGTTGCGGCATTTGATTTTGGTTTTTTATTGGTATAATTTTACGATGCAATAAAATGTTACTCGTTGCCTCGTATTTGCCAACCACGTCCCACGTACTTTTAAGTATAACATACTGACGGTGAAAGAGACGTGAAAACCGACAGAGTGAAAGAGAGATGGAAAAATATCAAAACATTTCTAGATAATTGAAAAACTTTGATTGAATTTGCATGGATCGGAGCATCATTGATGAAATAGCTCGTTAATTCTAAGGGCACAACTTGAGTTGCCCTGGCGGTCAATTAGTTTGACAATATTTCGAACTGCACACATTCCTTTGGTTGGCGGAGATTGCGGTTATTCCTTTGACGTTTGGATCCACAAATTGCACGCTGTGTTTTGAATTTATCTCGACATTTAAGTGAATGCGCACAGAGAAATGCCCAACTGTCTATCAGTCTATCTGTCTGTTTGTCTGCCTGTCCATCCGTCTGTCTGTCCGTCCGGGAAGGTCGTCTCTTCAGGGGGGAACTGGCACACTTTTGAGGCGGCACCTTCAACGCCACGCACTGACCGCTATCCGACCAAGTGGGCTGTCCATTTAATTGCGTATTTTAGCTGATTTACTCGTAAGCGCATTAAATTAAAGAGCACAATTTAACAGACACGAGGGATGGAGACACGGAGGCGTGTGTTGCCACTGAGACGCACGTAATTAAAATGCATTTCAAGTTGTTTTACGTTTCTGCTGCTGTTCAAGAGCCGCCCATTGCCAGGTTACGTGAGGAATGAGTGGGAGGGAGGAAGGGAGGGGATTGGAGGGAGGCACGTAAAAGCTGGCTGAGAAATTCGTTAAGGAGCGAATGCGAGCAGTTTTGCAACTGTTGTTGCCATTTAGTTTAGTTTCTGCTTTTTGTTTTTACGCCAAAGTGCCTTTTTTAAAATAAATACACAAAAAATAATGAAAACACAGAACGTCAAGTGCTGTGTGCTTTTCGTGTTGTTTCGGTTTAGTATACGCCAGCTGAATGTGTGCAGATCATGCACATGACATTAGAAAGCAAAACAAATTAATTATTTTTGAATCTTAAATTAGATTCCATGAGTTGTTGTATTGTTTATTTTACAAATATTTTCTAAAAAAATGAATCAAATGAATTTAAATTTAAAACCATTTTTAATTTAAGGGCTTACCCTCACATGTAACGTTGAACATATCTTCAATAAAAATTCTTTTATAGCCAAAAATTGCGGTTTTTTTGTGAAAATCTAAAACTTAACTTTAGGTGTCCGCCATTTTGTGAAAAATTAATATTTAAAAAAACTCCTTTTATAAACCTTAGTTTATACTAAAGGGATTCCGGAAAACAGTTTTAGATTTGGTGTAGATTTCTCCATACAAAATGTTCAGTGTGCCCAGAGCAAATCAGGGAAAAATCAGGGCACACTGAAAATTTTGTATGGAGAAATCTAAACCAAATCCAAACCAAATCTAAAACTGTTTTCCGGAATCCCTTTACTGTTCGTTAACTAAATCTATCGACACTTCTGGTTTCAAATAATCTAGTTCGCCACAATTTTATAAAAAATTCATAAAAATTACCAATTTTCATGCGCTACAAGTGGGGGTAACCCCAAAAAAATTTTTTACCAAAGTTTTATTTTTCTCTGATCACGCTAGTATTACTTTTTACTACAAGTATCTGTTTTATTTTTAAAATAAACATAAAACATATTTTGAATAACAAAACTAATAATTAGCTTTTTCCAAAATTTGTTTGATAAACACTTTAACCGCTGTTGATTTGGAATTTAGAATGGCACACACGAACTTCATACGCCACAAATTGCTGTAAGGGTAAATGGTGCGAATTGCATGTACAATAAATAACTACTAATTAAATACACAAAAACCAACGAGCATGTCAAGAGAATATCAGAAAATGAAACGGCAACAACAATATTGAGCACGTATGAGTATGTGTACTTGATGTGCAACAACAAGAGTAATTTTACAAATAAATTAGACAAATAAGTGGCAGTGAAAGTGCACCGAAATAATTACAGTGCGTTTGGGCGATTACCCCATCAAAAGAATATACAAACGAGGTTTCGTTTCTATGTACATAAATGTATTTTATTTTATTTTCATTTAATATATTTGAATATTTGGTTTTTATTTGAAATTCACAGACAAAGAAAACATGGCAAATAAGAAATACTTATAAGATTACAAACAAGCAACAATTAAATCTAAAAATCACATCAACATTTATTATCTGTGCACTTCAATGAGCAAAATTTAATTGATAAGCATTTTAATTAAACTGAGTTTTAACATTTTCTTAAAGTTTAGTTCTGTGAGCAGCTCAATCATGAAGACGAGGTGGCCGAGAGGTTAAGGCGTTGGACTGCTAATC
The DNA here is from genome assembly GCA_963924055.1 of Drosophila limbata. Lineage (NCBI taxonomy): Eukaryota > Metazoa > Arthropoda > Insecta > Diptera > Drosophilidae > Drosophila > Drosophila limbata. The sequence continues at coordinate 8,693,923 of OZ001352.1, forward strand.
CAATGTGCTCTGCACGCGTGGGTTCGAATCCCATCCTCGTCGAGTGAATATTTCTTTTTTAAAATATTTTATGGATGTATTCACATTTGGTCTTGTTTCAATAAACGAAATGAGCCGTAAAATAAAACACGTCGCCCATCTGCTTATACAAATCTCATTTTGCTGGTTGAACAAACGAATAACTATATGAGTAAGTGAACACTTACGTATAGAATATCATAAATGTGAAAAATGAGTAAAAACTGCTGTGTAAAAACATTTTAAGCTCATTTGCAAAACACGTATATAAAATTCATGTTTGATAAATTTCATGTAGAGAATCATACACATTTCATTGCTCCTAAGTTTATTTAGCATACACGTTGTAATGTAAGAGTATAAATTTAAAACCACAAATTGTTAATTGTTCAAATAAATTATAAATAATAATTTTTGTAATTTTTAAGAACAACTTTATATTTTTTATTAGTTTATTTAGTGTTCAGATAATATTTTTCAATAAAGAACAAATATTGATATTTCTCTTTAATTAGTTAAATTTATGTACATTGCGTTTGTTTCATAAAGGACTCTTTGGTTGAATTGTGGCTGCAACGTTTGGGGTAAATTATGAATGCATTTAATGGAGCCTCTTTGCATAAATTTGTTAATAGATACAGAATTAATTTACGTTGACGCTGGTTGAAAGCTGTCAAGCTGAAAATGATGCAAATTTAAGGTGTATTTGTCAATATTCTTCGACGATGCAATTTTACAATACTGAAGTTATGCTTAATGGAATATATGAAAGAAAAGTGTATTATTTTGATCACTTGGCTAATGTGACTTTATAAAGAAAACAAGTTTGTGATGTGCGAAATAACTAAAACTGTATACACCCGTTTTAAATTTCGGTACAGGTATTGAACTACAATTAGAAATTGGTTTATTTAATGATATTATATTAAATTTAATTGTATCGTAAGGCGGAAACCGAAAGCTGAGTTATTATTATATTGGTTTAAATTGCAAGATTTCAATTAAAACGCAATAATACACATTCTATAAATATGTATATCAAAATCCACTTTAATTAATGACAGTTTTGTGAACTCTTTTGGATGCATAAAGTTCAAATATGCTTTGTAATAAATTTGCTCAGAGTATTTCTGTATTTTCGTTGAATTTTAATTAATTGCTACGTATCTGTAACTTAAGAATATCTAATATATTACCTGTTAAACAGCATAAAATAATTTTAAAAAAATAATTCCTTGTGAAAGGCCATCCAAATAATATGTAAGTTTTCCATATTTAACAAATGTAAACATAACCAGTTCAACGCAAGTAAACGTATATAATTAGGGTTATTAACTTGAATAACGTGCTTACACTCAGTTTATTTCAAATTGGCATCTTTTAGTATAAAGATACAGTTGAGTGGTTTAGTAAATTGACAGAGCATTGCTAGATATCTTTCAATTATTTTATGAAGTCAAATTGACAAAGCCGGTAAAATGCCATGACAACAATTTTAACAAGTTCTTCCATTCTTTTGCCAGCTTGTAAACGAAGGAGACGTCCTTGATGTTATCGTTGTGAAGTGCTTGTTGGGCAAAATAAAATGTAAAATATTTACCCATCTACATACAAGCATAAATATTTATGTTAATTACCAAGAATGTGTTTCAAAAGCATTGCAAAGAGTAGATCAGATCGGCAGAAGGCGTTCCGTCCCGACTCGTTGTCAAATCAAAGGAAAAGACAATGTCGTAAAACTATTTCAACAACCATAAAGACAAACACAACAACTTAATGTTCAACATTTAGCACACAAAAGGAACAGAAGCTGAAATCAAATTGATGGGACTAACTCTGCTAGAAATTGTCTTTGTTGGGGGATCAGAGAAACGCCACATAAAACAAGCAAGCAAGTTCAATGCAGTGGGAGACAGAAGATAGAACTGAAATACCAAACAGAGAACAGAGAACAAAAGGCCAAAAAAGCAATTGCCTAAGCGGAAGAGAGTGCCATTAGCTGGCATAGAATAGTTGGAACGTTTTCCAAGGAGTTCACAGGCGTATTTATGTTGTATGTATATGTGTATTTATGTATGTGCCCAATTTGCGATGTTCGACAGTTTTTCAGCTTTTCAGCTATGCACTCTTTCATTTTCAGCTGTCAAACATTTCAAATTATTTTCTGTTGTCTTTGCGTAGACAAATGGCGCTAAAGAAAGGCAAAATAAACTATAGGAAATCTCTCTGGCAGCAGCTGCTAGAGCCATCGAGTCATTGACGTTATAATCAAAAATCATATGACGTTCCACCACCTCCAACGGCAACAATAACAGCAACAACAACAACAACAGCAGCTGAAGAGGCGACAACAACAAACGCAAATCTTAAGGCTAAGAAGAAGACACCATCAATGTAGGTCAGTCCGAAAATAAATTTCAAAAACCAATTCAAGTAAATATATTCTAAATGAAAAAATAAAGCAAAATCAAGAGCAGTTTCGGTTGGGTGTACTCGACTACAAAGATGCTCTTTGTTCCGGCCCTAAAATACGTTAACACGAATTTAAGCGCACACATATACATTTAAGTAATTTAAGACCATTTTATTATCCGATAGGGATAAAGTTTTTAGGGCAGTTAGTTAATCTAATCATGGTAAGTTAATCTAAATCAGACTTCGCAAATCAAATAAATATTCTGAATAAATTAAAAAATTGCAGTTACAAATTAAAATTGGACCAAAAAGTTATTAGGATAGTTCAATTTAACTTTTTTTTTATTTAGAAGATTTAAACAATTAATAAAATTTGCACTTTAAAGGCATAAATAAGCAATTTTAAAAGTAGAAACTATTTACTCTAATTAAAATCGAAAAACACTTTTTTAAATAAAATGATGTATACATTTTTAAGACATAAATAATAAAATCCAATTTTGTAATATAATTTGGTATTCAATAAATACAGCAAAAAAGTAAATCATTTTAAATGGAAAGTTAATTTAATGATTAACATAATAAATGCTAAAAAGATACTCTGCAACTTAATTGATATATTTGGAATAAGTTTATTTCAAAGTTTCACTGTAAATGTTGTAAAGTGTGTTACAAAGTCTTTGATAAAATTGGTAAGCCGCGAGGTTTATAAAATAGAGCAAGGACTGCTGCATTCGTTGGCATCGTCAACGTCTTCGCTGGGACAGCCAAGAAAAAGCTCAATGATGGCAGCAGTCGTCAACATGGCCAAAAGAAAAAAATGCAACAGTAGAAGTAGCAATAACAACAACAACAAACAAACAAGGGTGGGGGGGCTGCTAAAGTAAAAGTTTTATTGACAGGGCGTGTCGTCGGGTGAGTGGGCGTGGCTGTGGCAAGGCAATGCTTTTCTCTGCTCTGCTTTGCTTTGCTGCGACAAATGGATTAAGAAAACGTCGACGTCGACGTTGCAACTGAAACGACAAATGCGTAAGTTTTAGGTTCTCTTTTCAGCCAAAACCAGAAGGATACTATAGGGTAGGGTGGAGGGTGAAGGGATTGTCGACGTTTTATAAACAAGTGTTGATGGCAGATTTGAGAGCACGCCTTACGGCTGAAGGCTGGAAGCTGCATTCGTGCTAAGAAGCAGCTTTCTTAAATGGGATTACACAAAATTTTGCGGTTTCTTTTGCTGGATGAAACAGCATTGAACGATTTTCAATGGACCAATGATAGTTAATATTGTTGTTGTTGCTCTTGTTGTTGCTTTTGCTGTTGTTGTTATTGTTGTGGGAGGTGGAGATGGTGTAGTTAGTGTAGAAGTTCTGGTAGCCCTGATTGCTATTTGTTTGCCTGTTGGCAGCATCAGAGCGAATTTTATGGCATTCGCAATGCCAACAAATTCTCAAGTTTTCTGGCTCACTCTCTCTTTTTCTCTCTGTCTCTCTTTCTTTCTTCTTTCTCCCTTTCATCTGGCTTCTAATGACTTTGCTGCAGTTTCAGTAAAGCCAATTATTCTTTGGGGCGACGCATTAAAGTGCTTTTTCCTGCCTTTGCCAAACATGGCGTATGCGTAATTTGCTTATTAACTTAAAGCACGCCGCGCCTTAACATTCAACTATTCAAATGGGGGGCTTAATTTAGCTAGCTTGCTTCATTTGGTAACTTTAGACTTAATTAAATTCACAAGAGGCAACGAACAGGGGAATCAACTGTAACAGACAAGGATCATATAATTAATCAAAGTGATGAGTTGCTTCTCCTTCTGCTCGGTCTATGTAGTTGTGGTTATTGCTAGGGAACGCTGTATCCTACCGATGTGAATCATTATTTTAAATGCACCAAAGAACTCCGACGAGCTGTCGTAAACGAGACTCAATGAGTTTAATGAGGTCCTGAAATTTTGTAATGAAAATGCATTAATGGGATTTAAAAGCCTAACCACAGAGCATCAATAATAGGTAATCAAATGAAATTGACAGAGAAGCTATAATACTTTAAGCCTATTTAGTAAACAATATACGGCCGAGTTTGGAAATAGTAAATTATTTTTTGCATGGCCATATCCAGGTTGACATAGTATATTAAAAATTTAGAGGTTTTCAATGGCTTTAAATCCATATCTTCAAACTCTTGGTTACAAAATTAAAAATATATTGTGAAATTTGTTTTGGCTTTCTTGTTCAAGGGGTTACAGTCTGAGATATGAGCGTTGAAAGAGAGGAATCCCTTACGTAAACGTCTGAAATTGAAATTAATGAATTACTCGAAAGCTCCTGAACCGATCTTTCTGAAGCTTGGCAGGCTTATTCAATACATAAAAATGTAGTGTTTGCTTGCACAATTAAAAAATAAACAAAAATTAGCCATTTTAATGAAAAGAACGACTGTTTTTTTTTTGTGAACATTTAAATTTAAACTTTGTTTGCTATTTTGTGAAAACTTGATTTTTTTCTAGATCCTTCAATTAAACACTAGTTTATACTGTTACTTAATTAACTCCATCGACATGGTTCGACCTGTTCGCCACAATTTAGGTCACCGCAAATCGTAAAAATTAAAATACAATTTCTTTGGCGTCCGTTTTGTAATATAATTGTGTAATATTTAAAAAAAAAATTACTGAAAGGTGTTCAGTGTAAAAAAATGCGTAAAAATTACCGATTTTCAGGAACTACAAGTGGGGGTAACCCCTTAAGTTCTAAATAAGAAATTAAAGTACTTGAAACTAATACTTGAAAGATATGTAATACATATTTTGAGCAAAAAAGTATAAAGAGATTGAAAAAAGAAGTCACATTTGTTTTAAGGGAATGTAAAGAATTTAATAAATAGCTAACCTATTTTGATAAACATACACAAGAGGAACGTCACGGGCACGCCCACAATTTGTTGCCTTGCTGTTGCTTGCGAACTTCCGGCTCAAAGCGATGGCAGTGACCATATAAATGCAATATCGACGCCCTCAGCCAACAATAACAATAACAAGAAACAAGCAAAATAAACAAAAATAAATAACAAGCACGCGAACTTTGCAGCTAGGCAGGCAGCGGTGTGAGGCATGTGGCATGCCCCAGGAAGTGTGCTCCTTCCAGGCAAATAAATATGTATGCGCGTATCTGCGTGTAGACGATGCCAAAAATATCCTTGACCTTAATCCGGAAAACAGGCGAGCATTCGCGCATTGTCATGCAAAGAGTCAAGAGTCGAGGTAGACTGGAGGGCCAGGAAGGTGGAAGGTGGAAAGTAGGAGGGTTGCAAGCAATGTGTAAATGTCATTAACGATGGCAACGCGAATATGCAGTTGATACTGTTGCAAAGTGGTGGGGGGCAACTGAAGAGGGTAACGCGTATTTGTCGGCATCGTCAAATGTGTTGATTTAGTGGCACGGTTGTCTTGAAATCAGCACAACGAACGAAGAGTTGCAATGGCAGCTTCTAAAACGTCGTTTAAATGTGTGCTGTGCTTGCAACTGTGACTGTGGCAGCCTTGACCGATATTTCAGCCCCAAACACAAACACAAACATACAAGCACATTCGGCACAAACATATTTACACAAATACAAACACTCACAAACACACTCTTACATCACAATGTTGACGAAAAAGTGGCAGAAAAAGTGCATACATGTAAATGCTGCATGTGGCAATGTTGACGCCGCTGCAAGCTTCGCTGCTTCTGATGCACTTCAGTAAACTTTTCCCCAAAATGTGCCGTCATATTTTATGCACACTTATACATATTCCTATACACCCACACACACACATACACTTACACTTACATAAAGCGTTTTAACAAATGGCATCAAATTGATTTTGCCACGCTAAGCATTTTAGGATTTTAAGCAGAAGTGCCATGGTTGCCCCCCTACAATCCCCTCATCTCCTTCTGAAGGTCCCTCAGTGTGAGTGTGTGTGTGTGTGTGTGGGCCTGCAAGCCTTGCATATTTGCACACTTACCACACTGAGGAGCAGAGAGCATCTGTCATCTGCCGTTTTCTCAAGTATTATTATTTGTACACACACATATACATATACGTTCATACATATGTAAATATATTACGCAAATAAATCCTAAAAACCCTTTGGGTTTAATAAGTTTGTAGGTATATTGCCAGCGCTTATTGGAACTCTCCATAAATTTATTTATGTGCATTTATATAGCATATTCTAAACAATCAGCCTTGATTAGACATGAAATAAAAAGTGTTTTAACACTTTCTAAACCGTCGATCCAAAATCGGTTGAAAATAATTTATCGGAAAGTAAAAACAAGTCTTTCCGAATTTTAAGTTATACTAACCTAGGATATCAAAAATTGCTAGCTTCAGAAATAAACATAATTTCTATATAATAAATTTTCTGGAATTAAATTTAATCAAATCAAATTTCGAAAAAAGATATCTCTTTCAGCACATTTCGAACAAAATGAATTATCTCAAACTCCTGTGTTATGTGCGGTTTGGTTTGATACAAAATCTCTAGAGATTTTTGTGGTACACCTAAGAGTAAATGTTTTACAAAATCTGAGCAAAAAAAAGTTCTCAAAACTAAAGTACATATCTAGTTGTTAGCCTTAGTAGGGTATGGAATGCAATTACCAATTTACAATCCTGAAAAGCCTTTAATAACTCTTCTCTTATTTATATTTGTACGGTTTTGGAACAACCACCCAAAAAAACCCACAATGTATGTATATATGTAGTTGAATACTTTTATGCAACAACATATACGTATGTGTGTGTGCTCTCATTCATATTCGTTTGTATGCAATATTTATACATATGTGAGTGTGCAAGTTTTTTTACGAAGAGCGCGCATGGCAAAGTGACTGCATTCATCCCGAGATTTAAAGTGATTGCATGCTGCGATGGGGGAATTGGGGTAGATGGCGCCACATATGCATATATAAAAGTAATATATAAATTTCTTTTTTTTTAATATTGCGCATTTCGCTGGCTGTTTGGGGTGCATTTGTTGTTCTCGCTTGTTGCTGTTGTTACCTGGCACTCTTTTACCGCTATTTGAATGCCATCATGTGTCAGTCGCAATATTTTTGTTTGCTATTAATCGGAGAATGTAGAACGCTTTCAAGCAGAGAAAAGGCAATGGAAGGGGATTTTATTAACACAATAACTAATTGAATATTTAAATGCTGCAGATTGAAAAATAATCAAGCGATTTTATGCTAAAATTATGTAACTTGACAGTAAACTGTTTATCAAATTGATAATAACGGATTCTAGTTTTAAAACTATTGTTTGAATTGTCAATACATTCATTTTAAAGGGAGCAACTGCAATAAACTGTTTTGAGAATCTTGAAGCTTTAAATAAATTTTGTTATTGTTTTTATTAAAATGTTTATTGAAGAGGTTTTCAATATTGTTTACATGCATATGTAAACAAAAGAGTACATATGTATGTATATTTGGGCCAACGTCCTGAAAAAATGGGGTGAAAATGCATTTAATTCACCTTGAGCTCTTTTATGAACATCCAAATGGACTCAGAATACGGCCAAAGTGAAATACATAAAAACAAAAAACTGTACTGTCAGAAAAGACTTATTATCCCTGATGTTCAAGTGTTCATAAAAAGAAGATATTCACATTCTAAATCTACTAGGATATTCATTATGGATATATATACGAGTATATGGGCGTTGTGAATGGTTAAAAGGAGAAAAACTTGCTCAAGCTCTTTTGTCCCTTTTCATCCCATCATTCTCTATCGATAATTCTCTGGTGCAATTCAAGAATTCACAAAAAATGCTTGTAAGTAAACTTTCCAAGCAATTTCTAAATGAAACTAAAGCAATTTCCCTTCTTGTTCATAACGCGCATAAAATATGCATTGAAGCGTTCAGGATCAAAAAAATTGCACTACGATGATGCTACACACAATTGCTGGCAGCCTCCTTGAACTTTATGGCTCAACCAACAACAACAATAACAGTAACAGCGCCAACTGCAGCAGCAGCAGCACCTACAACAACCGCAACAAAAGCATGTCGAAGTCTTTTGCCTGAACTCTCCACGCTCTCCAACACTCGCCTCGCCACATTTGCCACATCTCTGGCATCCTTTGGCTTGAGTGACTGATGGCAACGGCAACGGCAAACGCATCAAAAATGTGGCTTCGTTTTATTTAACTTGTGGATTTCATTAAGAGTAGCTCAGCGAAGCTGGAGCAGCTACTTAGACTCCTCCCCACGGCCACTACAAGAGACTAACAAAGTGCAACGCCAGGTGGGAGAGATCTCTGGAGAGTTGGCAAAAGCTCTTGAGTGTGCTCGCATGTGTGTTGGTGGGGTGGATTGGAGTGGAGTGGAATACGCTGAGTGAGTTAAGAGTTGTGTGCATTGGCGTTGGAAATGCATGCAAAAGTGTTTTCATGTTGCATTGTTAAAATAGAATATATATTTGCCAAGCAACATTGTCTATTTGCAGGCGTTCGTAGAAGTGGGTCACCGGTGGCCAGCAGCTGGTTGACGGAGCGAAACAAACTCAAAGTTTTCGTTTTAACATTTCTTATTTGAGTTTGAGTGGCAGTGCAGCCGACAGTGGGCAGAGGCGGGGAAAGTAAGAGATAGACGGGAATGATGACGAGCTAACAAAAATTCACTTACTCGTAAAGCAAATCAAATTAAAATCAATTAAAATTAACAAGCGAAGCAGCCGGCAAAAAAAACAGGGAACAAAAAGCACATACCAGAGACTAGACCACCCCACAGAGCGAGCAGCGACGCAGACGTTGACGTTGACGTTAGCGTAGACGCTGACAGCAAAATGCCAAACACATGAATCATGCAATTCGCCGTGGCGCTCTTCTCTTTACCTTTGTTGCCCTAGTGAAGGTGCGGCAATACATAGTATGTTTGTATGTTCA